>OVBJ01000251.1:0-70664 GCA_900406535.1 Noccaea bulbosa
GAAAAATAATTAGGTCAACTAATTGGGAATTGGGGGTAAATCGATTTTTCGTCTAAATTTTACTAAGTGTCGCGCTGGACTTTTTTTTTAGTCCGCCTAAACCAATTACAGCGTTTGTGGTTTTGACTGCTATTAAAGGTGTCGGACAATAAAAAAAAAAAACCATGCGCGTATTAATATTATAAACTATAGCATTTCAAAAAAACAAACGCTATCTAAAATGGAAGAGTAAACTATACATAGCACTACTGTAACAAACGCTATCGTTGACTGCTATTAAAACCCAATATTCTTGTAGTGTTTGATCGAAAGTACTAGTAATTTGATAAAGATTTATCAAGGTTCCATACAAGATTTTCGAGTCAAACTAATGGAGAATACATTATATTTACAAAGTTTATTGGAAATTCGGAGATGTAGTAGAGTTGTTTGGTTTTGTAAAGTTGTATGTTTACGGACAAAATTGGTCATCGTAAACGTGATATAAATAAACTATTTGTTCTAAAAAAAAAAAAAACTATTTTTCTCTAGCAAATTTATGTGTGTCGTGGAATCATCTAGCATCTATAAAATGTTAATTATCATGATCACATATTCACATGTAATACAAATAGTTAGATTCATCTTCCGGGTCGACAATTGACCTTGGTTTATAATAATATCAAATGATTACGTAATAGAGACAACAAATTTAAGGTTATATTTGTTTAACTCATTTTTTAAAAATGTCCTTTTGATTTTTCAATGTAAACATCCAAGATAGCAATTTTCTTCTCTCTGTTCACACTACCTACTCATGCATGAAAATCAAACTCTATATATTCTCACGTGACAGTGTTAAAGAGTATATGAACTTCTCTCATGCTATGTCTCTCTAAACATTGACTTGTTATGTAAATGAACAAAAGTTTTACCAAAAAAAAAAAAAAAAAAAAAAATTATATAGGGAAGAGGAAACACATGAAAACATTTGTATTTGAAATATAGGAGAATAGAGAAAAGAAATTAGGTTTTAGCATTCACTTTCTGTTAAGAATAAGATAAAGACTTTTATGTCCACATTTTGAATTTTCTTTTTGCGATGTAAACTTTTCACAAGTTTGTAGTTGCTCAAATCTCCTGGTTGATGATGAACCATGAATGTAATTAAGCCCAAATAGAATTGTTGGGCTTTCAAACGTCATTAAATTTAAAATATAAAATGGTATCTCGAAACGACACCGTTTCGCTCGTCTTCATCTTCCCCAACTTTGACGCTCTTTCATTTTTTGTTTTTTTCCCGTTATCCAAACATTCGGTCGACAAAAATGGCTGCTCAATCTTGTTGCAAATTTACTTTGGCCAATCCGATGATCTCACAAATCGATTCTTTCTCTAAACAGAAACTAACTTCTCCATTATTCTTCTTCCCTACGAGAAACCATGTAAAAGCCCTGAATCTGATGAATCCATGGTTAGGCGCTGATTCTTCCCTCTCTCTCGATTCTTCCGCCTCCGCACTACGAACTAATTCGAAAACTCACCGGAAGACCCCAATCGCCGTCGTCTCCAGCTTACCCACCGCGTAGGTTTCTCGAAATTTTGGTTGATTATTAGTCAATTTAAGTTTTCGGCTAAATTACAAGATTCTGTGCTCGATTCTAATTACAGGAATCCGGAATCTGTGGTTTCTGATGCGAAAAAACCCAAGTGAGCGTTGTTCTTAAACCTTTTTAAGTAGTGAGGATTGAATTGCTTGCTATGTGTTTGAAGTTCCTGGGTTTGATTTAGGGTTTTTAAGAAATTTGAGGGAAATGTAAAAAATGTAGATGGTCATGGAGAGGAATAAAATCATTTGCAATGGGAGAGCTTGAAGCTAGGAAGCTCAAGTATCCAAATACTGGAACTGAAGCTCTTCTCATGGGTATTTTGATTGAAGGTACTTACTTACTTGCTTTGTGGTTTCTTGCAATCAAACTAAGTAAACGTACTTCTTGCTTTCTCATCAAGATGATACAGTGAACTCATTAGGATCTTGGTAAGGATTTTGGAATGAAGAATAGTGTTAATCTTGATGGGATGGGCAGAAACTCTCT
Organism: Noccaea bulbosa; assembly: GCA_900406535.1. Taxonomy (NCBI): domain Eukaryota; kingdom Viridiplantae; phylum Streptophyta; class Magnoliopsida; order Brassicales; family Brassicaceae; genus Noccaea; species Noccaea bulbosa. Next base: position 2,076 of record OVBJ01000251.1, read on the forward strand.
GTTTCTTTATATTTGCTTGAGGATCTTGAACAATTCTTGGTAGTGATAAATGGATTAAGATGTAGTGTTTAATCCTGATGGCGCAGGAACTAGTTTTACATCCAAGTTCTTGCGTGCGAATAAGATAACGCTTTACAAAGTTCGTGAAGAGACAATCAAGTTACTAGGAAAAGCAGACTTGTATTTCTTCAGCCCTGAACATCCTCCTTTAACCGAAGATGCTCAAAGAGCACTTGACTCAGCTGTGAATCTGAATCTAAAAGCAGGTTTGTCCTCTTTCCCACTCAGCTTGTCTCTGTTAGCTCTGTGAATCTCATCTTCTTCGAGCTGGTTTTATGGTGATACATTATTTGGAGAAAACTTTGAAGTATACTTCCATTATGCATATTTCAATTATAAGACACAACCTTAAGCAACATTTTTCACTGGTTTACTGTTACAGGTGGTGTTGGGGAAATAATGCCAGCACATATACTGCTAGGGATATGGTCTGAAGTTGAATCTCCAGGTCACAAGATACTTGAAACTCTTGGTTTCACTGATGAAAAATCTAAAGAGTTAGAGTCTTTTGTTGCTGATTCTGGATTTCTAGATGAATAGTATATATTTACATTTAACATCCTTCATTAATGCTTGTTATCTTATTGTTTGTAATTTTGTATCAAATTCTCTTGAATTCATAGTTGCAGTTTGCAATAATGTTCTTATGTGCTCATTGTTGTCCTACTGAATCTTATTTTTCATTTCTTTGCTTTTTGCCTTGGAAGACTTTAAAGCTCTTATACAGAAAGACGAGAAACGATTTCGCAATGGAATGTGACTAAACCATACATTCCGAACACTAAATCCCGGTTTCAGAACCTCCACAAGCCTTTGTATAGCTTTGAATGACAAACTTGCATACATTCCGAGCAATAGTGATTATCAAGATCATCTTCTTCCCACTGGTCAAAAGTTACATTGTAGTTAGTTATGTATCGATCAAAACAAGTGAAGTGTAATGTAATCTTGAAGCAAATGTTTTCGAGCTTTAGTCAAATGTTTGTACCGGGCTTAAAATTGAAGCAAATAACATTTGGTTAAAGATCGAAAATGGCTTGAACCGGGGCTTGACGACTTTCCCGGTTAACAATATCGAGAACTCATAGTCATAGGGTAATCGGTTTAGCTCAAAATGGTATTATTTTATTATATGATGTTATTGTTATAGTACTAATCTGGCATTACTACGCGCATTAACTAACTCGTCTGAGAAGTCGAAGACTACAAGCTGGAACTTAATTTCTATAATTTTTTTTTAATCATATATAAAAACAATTGTTTTGTGATCTCCACGGATGAACATAAAAAGATACTACACTATATATTTGTGTTTTTGTTTATCTATTCGGCTATCTACTTAAATAGTATTAAGTTGCACCATAGCAAGGAGTAGGACAAATCCACAAAGATTTTTAATTTGTAGTTCTTGGCAACGAAAATCCACAAAGATTCTGAATCATGAACTTAGAGCAAAATATATTAGTTTGACCCTCGAGAGCTCCTGAAAGTTTGGACGATTAAACTTATAAGTATTGGTAGTATTTGTGCGTACCACTTTAGTTCATATGCCCAACAACTGTTAACGATGCAAGATTACATTTGGGCATTCTTATTGTTTATAACTTTTTTTTTGGTCTGATATATTGTTTATAACTTTCTCAGCACGAGATTGATGTTTCATCAATTGCGGAGTTTATATTCCTTCTATTTTATGCTAAGTATTGTTTTAGAACTTAATTCTTGTTTCATTTTTGAATATCGTTTCATATTTTTAATATAGAATTTTGATATCTTTTCACTTTTATCCTTAATTAGTTTTAAAAACTTATTAATCAGTGAGACTACTGATTACATATTATTAATAACCTATGACAAATTATAATAATTACCCACAGTACACACGATCACGTTGAATAGCTCAATGACGGACGACACGACTGTATGACAAGCTAGACAGAACACGCTCAAACATATGATAGAGAGTTCTATATACACGAATTTTACAATGAATACTTGTAACATAAGAACCTGTGTAACTTTTTTTTATAATAGAAAAAAATGACACTCTAAAATTTATTCGATTGTATGTAATAGTATGAGATTAAGAAGACATAAGTAATTACTAATCACGAGATTCCTCATGGTTAAAAGAATATATATCATGTCATGTGAGTTTTTATAGCTTTAGTTTTGTCGTTAGCTCAGTTTTGTCTCAACTCTCAAACAATGCCGTCTTAATGCTCCACTAATTGTCGCTTAATCATTATTTAACTCACATGCCCCCACCACTTTGACATCAATCTCCTATTATCACGACTTTATACGAATAGTAGTATCCAGTTCAGATTTTGATTAGTTTTTAGTTTCAAACGATTAGTTCTAATTCTAATTTGAGGTTATTCGGATATTTGTGTAAAAAGATATTTTTAAGGATCTGATGTATTTACCTGTTTAGAAACAGAAAATAGACTAAACTTTAACTAATGCGCTTTGGTTAGAACTGTTCAAAATTTGGTTTGGGCTGCTAATTTGTGGTTTCAGTTTACAAAGACTTTCAAAAGTACGAAGGATCTAACTAGCTATGCAAGATGAAAAAAACAAAAAAAAATTAATTTAGCTGAATGCTAAATAAAAATTTCATCAAAAAATTATAAAGTCTTGAAAGCTAATTTAGTAGATTAATCATATTTTAAAATATATTTTCATCATGCTAATTGTATGTAAGAAATCACTTTTTAAAATCATAAACTTTGAATTTTTGATCTATGATATGAATGTCACAAAACAATGAAACCACGTTGTCAAATCATGTTTGTTGGGTTTCGTTTGCATAGTTTTTTAAAATAAGTTATTTTGCTTTTCCATTTTTTAGATGAAGTGTTCTTCGAGGAGCTATTGTTTCTCATGTAAACCCTTTCATCCCAAGCGGTTAGCTCATGAAGCTAGCCTCTTTCGCTAATCCTAATAATATATGAGTTTTGATGTCAAAAAAAAAAAAAGAAGATGAAGTGTTCTTAAATATATAAGAGCTAAAATAAGAATACCATGAAACCCTTCAAACAAAAACTAACGCTACACAGCAATTGGAAAAAAAAATTAGATGTTATACTAGTATTTATTGCGTTGCGTATATACATATTTAAAATCAACAATATACTTCTTTACTTCAAAGTTTGTTATTTACATTTGGCTGGGAGGGGACCATAAATTGAATTCGTGAGGAAAGCAGAAGCACGATAAGATTCGAGGCAATTAGGTGCCTTCCACATGGGGACTTAATTTGGAATTATTTAATTAACCAGCTTAATCTACCAACTTCTTTCTTTATTTAATTAATTTATCCAAGTTGTGCACACACAATTAAAGAAGAAATAGAATTCAATTGTCGTAGATTTTTCTTTTTCTTTTTCTTATAGGTTCATTTTTTGCTTACTTTAGTTTTAAAGATATGTGATAAGTATTATAAAGGGTCAAGAAAATTAAGATTAGTTTTAAGTTTTTAATTAGTCGCAGTTTTTTATGCTTTACAAGCTTGCATCCCTTTGGCCTTTTACCAATGTTTGTAGTCTGTCACTCTGTCCTTTGCCTTTACTCTTCTCCTGTCTCCAGCACAAATCTAACTTTGACAGGGCATAATCTGAAAAACTTGTGGATAATTTTTTTATTTTTATTACCCATATCAAAATCTCCTCTTAATGTTTTTCCATTAACCTTAAATTTAATTATACCAAAAACACTATTTAATCCAAATTCTTTCACTTATACCTTTCTTAGCATCAATCTCGTGTATTATTGAAGAACAAGTGAACGTCATCAAAATAGATAAGAGTGGTTTCATTAGATACCAGAACTTTTAAAAGTATTAAGAAAAATATCAAACTGACAAATTCATAAATTAGAGGATGAGCATTTGACGATTTTTGTTTCTCCAACGTGTCGATCTGTTCGTATACCATAATATATATATTAAGATATCCCATTATTATGCCCTTTTTCAAAAAAAAAAAAGATATCCCATTATTCTTTCTTCTCATATATTGTGGCTGATGTTTTGAAAAACCAAAAAATTAATTAAATAAGTTTCCAACTTTTCTATAGTTTCAGAAAATATTGTAAGTTTTTATAGACTGGTGAAAATTTTCAAGAATTTTTATGCAAGTTTCTTATGACACATCACAAAAATCATATGTGATGAACAATGCCTTCGAAATGATGAATAATTCGCGTGTTAGAATTTTTCTTTGTCCAATAAATTTTAACAAACTGTATTGTGAATGGATAGTTGAGAAAATAATTCTTTTTTTATGTGTGTGCATGCTCCTTTTAGTTTAATCTATGCAATTTATAAGAGCATGTCATATAATAAAAATGGTTTAACCGAACTTGGAGATAGTGATATACTAGGTGATTAGAACATCATATCTACAAAGTATATATGTTTTTGATAATACTCATCTTACTTTGATACTCCGTAATACTCCGTAATTAAATAATTAAAAACCTAGTGAAATTAGTAAACTAATCAATTAATAATCCGTAAAATTCGGGATTGAAAGCAAGCTGTCCTCTCTCTTTTTGCGAGCTTCTGAACTATAAAAACGCTGGTCTGATAAAATTCATGCCTTTTGAGGACAACTCTTAGATTATACAAGTGACCTCATTTCCCAAAAACTTTATTGATTTGTTATTCATAAGATAATAATCACACTTCAAATGACGGAAGGTGATCGTTAGTATTGGGATCAATAATCGTTATCAAACCTACTAATTGTTGGAATTTTTAAAGAGAACAAATTTTGGCATCTCTTTGAGAATATTAATAACTGTTGCTAATAATATATTCCCTCCGTTCCAGAATATAAGATATTATAAAAAATTTCTTGTTCCAGAATATAAAATGTTTTATCTTTTAAGATATTTTTACAAATTTCAAGAACCATTAATTAAAAGTAGTTGAATTCTTGAAATTGAATTCTTGAAATTCTATTGGTTACTCTCTCCGTTCCAAAATATATAATGTTTTAGAGTTTACACACAAATTAATAAACATTTATTGTTTAACAATTAATACATATTTCTCTTACCTAATTTATTTTTTAATAAACATTAACCAATATAAATTCAAGAATTCACTTACTTTTAATTAATAGGTCTTGAAATTCGTAATTTGCTGGCATTAATGAATAAAAAGTACCTTAAAATTCTAAAACAACTTATATTTTGGAACAAATAAAATTTCTAAAACATCCTGTATTCAAGAACGGAGGGAGTAATATTTATTAAAAAGTGGTTTGATTAAGAAAATGAATCATTTATTATTAAGCAATAAATATTTTTTAATTTATGTGAAAAATCTAAAAAATCTTATATTCTGGAATGGAGGGAGTATATACGAGTAGGCTTGACAAAACAAAAAAAGAAAGAAAAAAATCATGAATGCATGATACATAACTATTAGTACTTCATTCGTCATAATGGTAGTGATGATGGAAATAAAATGATGGAATATATATGGTAAACAATAAAGAGTGCTTTCTCGATGATAATCAGAATTCGTTAATTTTATCTGTGTAAACGAATGACACTTCAGTTTTATAGATTATAATATTCTTAACAAAGTGTAAGAAAGTGATAAATGCTATACATGGGTAGTCAAACAAGGGAATCATATTCTAAATATTCGAAAAAATGAAAAAAATGGAAAACCGGCGCTTGTGACCGGGTGGTAAAAGACACTCAGCTGAGATACCCGCCACCTGGATTCAAGTCCCGGCCACAACGAATTTAACATCCCTTCCGTTGGAGCACTGGACTCCACTTGTGGGGATAGTCGAGAATGTGGCTGCCCGGATACCAGAGTTATCAAAAAAAAAAAAAAACACTATCACTTTTTTTGGTTGTTTGGATTAAACTATAGGGAGGCTACTGATTGAATGCATAATTTTTTTGTTTTTTACATAACCAAATGTTCTAACATTTAATTACGAATAGGACTCATGAGTCTATGTCAAATTTGAGAATATATATCAATATATTAAAGTCAAACGAACAGCAACTTCCTCGTTTGGTGGGACTGTGTTCTCGTATATTAACTTGTATTATTTTGTCAACAAACTATGTTCTCATATAGCTGGTCCAGATCATCAATAAATTAAAGTTTTAATATAAAATACAGCACAATGGATATTTCGATCAACAATATTGTATGATTAATACTTTCAAGTTTCAAGTACTATATTTCATGAAATAATCCATTTTCCTTGTTTTTTTGTTCGTTTTCATCGGTAATTAAAAAAATACTCCTTCTGTTTCACAAGGGATTTTAGATTTTTTTGGATTTCATATTATAAGTGGTTTTCAAATTTCTATGCAAAATTAAATGTGTTTTTGGTTTTTTTACTTTTTGAATAATGCAGCATTTTCATTGGTTAATCTGTTTTGGAATTGATGATAAAACATTTTTCATTTTAAAAAAAACAAAAATTAAATATGTTCTTAATATGTATGTAAAAACCTTAAACCCTTTATATTGTGAAACAAAGTGAATATTTATTATCCACTTATAAGATATACAAAGACTAGATGTCAATGAAAACTTACCAATGATCAAATGTACAAAGTATGATACCTTAACCACTTAACATAATAGTGTATAGAGCAGAATTCATGGTCATGCCCGCAAACAATGTGGCCCATAAAACTTTGTTAAAAATAGATCAGAATTCAGATTTGTTCTACGTCCAAAAGAATACTAGAGTCAGTTGTTTTGAAAAGAGAAAAAACCCCATATAATTAGTTGATTTTTGGTACTACCTTACTAGTTACATTCAACATATTCTTTAGCCCGCAAAATAGCCACAGCTTAACCAAAAACGAAAGTATTACACAGTGGCCGTTCAGTGGCTAAACCAAAATGCAAAACAAGAGGAAGGAGAAGGGCACGTGGAGAAGGGAAGAGCATGAGAGCCGACAAAGAGCATCTTTAAGACATGGGTTTGCGTCCACAAGAGTCATGCCATTGCTCTCTCTTTGCACATTCAATTCAACAATCTATTGTCTCTCTCTCTCGTGCTTTCTCCCTTTGGGTTTGAGATTTGTCAGCGCCTTCGTCGCGTCTTCTTATTACTTCACTCTCTCCAATGCCATATCCACACATCGCATCCTCTATTTCTTTCTTTATATAATACTATACAATAAAAATTTATACTTTATTAATCATGCCTAGTATTCTTTACTATTAAATTAACTACTTTACTTTAACTATATATCTCACTACTTAGCACTTTGCGATGGCCATCCTGCATGCCCTAGAAATAAGAAGATTCTTATTGTTATGGAGAGAACCACTTACACTCGCATAATAAACTAAAAAAACGAAGTTCATTATCTATTTAACTGAAATAATAAAATATAATTAAAAAAAAAAACACATATGGTGACTCTATCGAATTGGTCACTAAATCTTTCCAGAATCTAGAAATTGTAAATCATGAACCCCTCATGTAAAACAGTAAAAGTAATCTTAAAACCCAAAAAATCCCCCTCGTGTAAAAGTAAAACTTACTATAACTGAAAATGACACGAAAATATTTATAAGATCTTAAACGCAATCGAGAGCGACCGAAATTGAACATGTTATAGAAAAAAAATCAAAGGATGGCGTAGAGGTGGGGACCAAAGCACCGCCTAAGACATGAGAATGATGTCATTGTCATAAGCACAAGAACAGAACAAAAATCTACATGTCTCTCTTCTACATCTCGTTCTCTCTCTCCTCCTAACCCTAATTTACCAAATCACCAACAAAACAAATTAAGCAGACCACCCCCACAAACTCCTCAAAACCCCAACACATCTCATATAAACTAAAAAGGAAATTAGAAAAGAAAAAAGGAGAGGAAGAAATAAAAACTCCACCAAAAGCCCTTTTCGTTTCCTCCAAAGTACAACTCAAATCAAAAGAAGAATAGAAGACAAAGAGAGAGAGAGAGAGAGAGAGAGAGAGAGAGAGAGAGAACCATACCAAATCAAAGAAAGAATAAGATGAAGATGAATAATTCCAGCTTGTATTTGTTGTGAACCATTATTAATTATCTTCCTCCACCTCCATCTAAAGCCTCTCCTAGGTCAAAAAATCGTAATCGATTCTCATCTCTCCCTCACCAATCATTAATCTTAAAAAATGGATCCAGTTCAATCTCATGGATCACAAAGCTCTCTCCCTCCTCCTTTCCACGCAAGAGACTTCCAATTACATCTTCAACAACAGCAACAACATCAACAACAGCAACAACAATTCTTTCTCCATCACCATCAGCAGCAAAGAAACCCTGATCAAGAACACGAGCAGCAAGGAGGGTCAATGAATCGATCCATCAAGATGGATCGGGAAGAGACAAGCGATAACATGGAAAACATCGCTAACAATAGCGGTAGCGAAGGTAAAGAGATGAGTTTACACGGTGTAGAAGGAGGAAGCGGCGGCGGAGGAAGCGGGGAACAGATGACAAGAAGGCCAAGAGGAAGACCAGCAGGATCCAAGAACAAACCTAAAGCTCCAATAATCATTACTCGAGACAGCGCAAACGCGCTTCGAACTCACGTCATGGAGATCGGAGACGGATGTGACATAGTTGACTGTATGGCCACGTTTGCAAGACGCCGTCAGAGAGGCGTTTGCGTTATGAGCGGCACAGGAAACGTTACCAACGTCACTATACGTCAGCCCGGATCGCCACCTGGCTCGGTAGTCAGCCTCCACGGCCGGTTCGAAATCCTTTCCCTCTCAGGATCTTTCTTGCCACCTCCTGCGCCGCCTGCAGCCACCGGACTTAGCGTTTACCTAGCCGGAGGACAAGGGCAGGTCGTTGGAGGTAGTGTGGTGGGACCCTTGTTGTGTTCAGGTCCTGTGGTGGTTATGGCGGCCTCTTTCAGCAATGCGGCGTACGAGAGGTTGCCATTGGAGGAAGATGAGATGCAAACGCCGGTTCATGGCGGAGGAGGAGTAGGAGGAGGAGGTGGTGGTGGTGGAATGGGATCTCCGACGATGCTGGGTCAGCAACAAGCTATGGCTGCGATGGCTGCGGCTCAAGGGCTGCCACCGAATCTTCTTGGTTCGGTTCAGTTGCCGCCTCAGCAGCAGAATGATCAGCAGTATTGGTCTACTGGCCGGCCAGCGTATTGATTAGATTGCTATTATTATATATATTACACACATGAATCGAATATATAGCTATGTGTTTATATATATGTAGCTATTTACTAATAGATTTTACATATATATAAAGCAAGCTAACATGGAATGATTAAAGGGTGTAAGCGAATTATGATGAGATGATGAAGACGGCGATATGATGAAGAAGCTTTCCGATGTATATGTGGATCAACAATTCAGTAGATGTTTTCAGTTTTTTTTTTTTTTCTTTCTTTCTTTCTTTCTTGGGTTCGTAGATCTTTTCATGTTTGATTATGTATTGTTTTTTTTACTTTATTGAGGTTTCTTTGATGAATATGATTTCTTATGTTAAGTTTGTTGTTGCTATTCACAAGAAATACTTTCCCATAATTAAGCTATTTTTGGTACGAGTTATTCCAGTAACTATGATAATTCAACTCCTATGGATTGTTTCGTTATCAAAATTTTATGGCATTTTAGAAAAGATCATTTTCATTCAGTTTCAGTTTAAATATCCAGGGTTCAAATATCTATACACACGTGTGGATCTTTTATCTTATCTAGAATATTATTTTTTACAAGCCTTATCTAGAAAACTTTCATTTACAAAGAAAAAAATATTCCATTTTACATGGAAATGTAAGAAGTTTTTGTGAAACGGAAACAAAACCATGCGCAAACTACCGTTTAGTTAAGAAAATAATATTTGTATAGATGATAATTATCCTGCAAAAGAATATGAATATGTGTATGACAATTTATTCAACAGCAAAAAAATATTTACAAACTCTAGAGAGTAGAGAGTTGAAACTAAAACTAGTGGAAGTTAATTAGTAGAACACCAAATAAAAATGAAGCATAAATTAATAATTGCAACACCTATAGTTGTACATGTACTTGTATGAGTATGACCATGCATTGATGCATACATTACATTAATGCATATTCAATAATTCAGTATGATTAATTTATCTTGTCTATCTCAACATGAAGGAGATTTTATAGGTTGACGGATGGTAAGTGTGTTGCTTTAGGGTTTTGTGATGATAATTATTACGTACAAAAAAATAGATATACAAACGTGATTTGAGTAAATAATTTCTGGTTATATATAATCATGTTTTGCGCAGAAATTCATATTTAAATTTGAAAGTAACTGTTATTACGTAATTTCTACAATCGGAAATGTACCCCAAAACTACAATAGAGAAACATTTTAACTGGTCACATAAACAAATATACCAAAATAAATGTAGCGTCTCTAAATATTATGTGGTCAATCAACCAAGATCTTGGCAAGTCATCTGAGCCCAGTTTCAGGCCCAATTTTAGCGCTTACCAACCAATATCTTGGCCCTTAGTTGGGCCCGTAACGCTCAGATTCTTTTATCCAGTAAAGGATTCATGTGTGTATGCCAAATTCAAATTGCCAACGAAATGAGAAATTTATCGTATAACTGTCCTTTTCCAACACAGTTCACAGGTGTTATCTGATGACTCGACTCGACACAACACATCAAACTGACTGAGACCACCATTTTAACGTATACGATTCGGAGAAACAAAGGTACCTTATCTCTTGAATCATCATCATTTTCAAACTCTTTCAAGCTTGGATCAAAACAGAGAGAACCAAGAAGCAAAATAGATTCAACCTCAACGCGTCCAGTTTCACAGACATACGAGCAAAGATACTAAAGATCCACGAAGAAGAAAGAAACCAAGAGCAGCAAGTTTTTCACTTTTGATATTCATGGAAACCCAACATCGAACATGATCACATCACATCAACATTCCCCGGAAAGAAATACAGAAGACAGAAACCACCAAAATACTTAAAAAAAAAAAAAAAAAAAAAAAAAAAAAAAAAAAAAAATNGGAAACGTTTTTGCTTTTTGTTTTGTTTTCTCTTTCTTTTCAAATCCTCTGGACTTTATCGGCCTTGATCACCGGATTCGCCTTTGCGATCGCGTCGCGCCCGACTTCTTTGAAGTCGAAGCTACACTCGTGCTTCTCCGGGTACCTATGGCTCCCGCAAAACGTGCTTCCGCATTTGCACTTAAACCCCATAACCCCAACCTTCTTGTTACAGCTCAAACACCTGTTCGTCGGCCGCGCAGGTTTCGACGGCTCTGCATCGTCGGGAGCAGGAACAGAAGACGGCTCGGCGGTTACGACAACAACGGGTTCCACAGAGGCTGCTGGTGGTTTAGGTACGAGAGGCTGTTTTGCTTCAGCTGCTGTGATGAGGCTGCAAGATGGAAGCTTTAGCGATTTCTCGACGGCGGCTTTCGCTACTGCTGTTTGATCTTCCTCTGCTCGGAGACTTCTGTAACATTTGGAACAGAGGTTCATGTTCGATGGTGACCCGAAGAATCCACATCCGTTGTCGCAGAGCTTTGGCTCCGTTGGTGGGAAGCTTGTGCTGTTGTTTTGCTCAGATCCCATCTTTTTTTTCCGTTCTTCTTCGATCGATTTTTCACCTTCAAATGAACAAAGAAGACAACGAAAATAATTTTTTTTTTTTTTTTTATTAACGTTAAGATCAAATTGATTCAAAACCCAGCTTCGATATAATCAATTCGATTTTAACCCAGCTTCGGTATGATCAAAATTCATTCGATTCGATTTGATCAATTTCATCCAATTCGATCAAACCCAGAGTCGATAACATGAAATTGATTCGATTCGAAATCAACCTAGCTTCGAATAAGATCTGACCAGGAATCAATTTCCCCCAAATTCACGGAAATTTTATTCGATACCCAAATTCCAAATACTAACAAACATTTCTACACGACCAAAGACAATTTTCAACCAAAAAATGTTCAGATCCGTCGAAGAACAAAGGAGATCAAATCAAATCAAATCAAATCTAGACAAGAGGAAATGTTTCGAAGGAGGGATTTACCAGAAACGGGTCGGATCAAAATCGATTTTTTTTGTCCTCCGATTTCGAAAAGCTTCTCTTTATCAACAAAAATTTTCACACACAACGGGATCTTCCAACGAAGATGAAGGGTGGGTTTCTAGGTACAGATACTAGGGATTTGTTATTTTCTGTTCAAGATTGATCAGAACAAATCCCTTGATTTAGGTGTGAGAGAGAGAGAGAGGAGGAGATTAGAGAGATAACCAAACACGCAACAATGGTTGATCAGCAAAAGTGGTCTCTTTATATAATTTGGGTTAGGAAGACGAAAGACACGGTTTCCTTTTTGATTTTTTTTTTTTTTTATTGTCGGTCTTTGATTTTCATTTTTACGTCAGTGTTGGCGTGCAAATTGCATAGCTTTTAGCCGTTGGATCTGTATCGCCGACGTTAATGTGACGTTACTGTTTTTATGATCGAACGGCTGACTTGGTAAAGGGTATGGACGTCATTTCCTATAGTCCCACTGTTTCCTTTTCTAATTTTATTTTTGGTTTCGCAAGTCCATTTTCCATTTGTTTGTTTGCTTCTTCTTCGTTTAGACGAATTTAACACTTTCTAAGTAAAATATGAAAAAGTCAGAATTTTCCATTTTTTCTAACTCCAAATTTTTATATGGTCTGACTTTTGTTTTCTCAAATAAAATTATACTGATTGATTTGGTTTGTTTAAGCGATAATAATTAAAGTGGAATTATTGTTGCAAATTTGTTTAGCTTACGGGTTGTTTTACTTTGGGTTGTTTTACTTTGTTTGTTACGAAAATGAACACTTCTCCTTGTTCTTTTCTAAAAAAAAAGAAAAAGAATACATAGATGCAATTAAAACGATACTCTGCCATCATGAACATAGTTATAATATACAAAAATAATTGATGTAGTCAGACATGACATTCCTCTTTTAAGCAAAACCACGAATAGTTTTATAGATAATGCTTAGATCATCTTCCACAATGATTCGTAACCATTCTGATTAGAAACCCTTTTGAAAAGATTTAGAGTTTTAATTAGGTTAACTTCAAATGGAAGAATCATGAGACCTGAAAAAATATGAGTGACTTACAGCCCTACCCAATACCAATGAATCCCTAATGGTCAAGAAATCATGCTGTTCTGACTTTGAATAATCAAACTTCTTGCTGTTTCTTTTCCTTAGAGAATCATACTTTTCTGAACAAAAAAGCTAAATTAAAGCATAAAACCACAAGTAGATAGTGCCAAAAAGATTAGACCTCATAGCTTATAGTTTTACTTTAGTTATATTACTGAGTATTAAATAGAAAACAGTCATGAAGTCAGACCTTGAAGTAGTTATAGATGAAAAAGAAAACTTGAGACTTTCATTCTTTATTGGTTAACCAAACACAGAGAATCTTTATGTGAGTAAATATCAAATATATAATCAAAGCATTTAGCTTTTCATGATGAAGCAAAGGACCAAGAGATAGCCTAAAGACCTGAAAGAATGATTCCAATACTATTGAAAAGATTGCAGACGACAGATGCTCAGAATATAGAAGAATGCTAGAATCAAAGTCATTGGGAGATTTGGGGAAATACAGTATGTTTATGTACACTGCGCAATTAGAAAATACGTAAATGAAAATTGATTTGGTGAAGTTATTTTCCTTTAGTGTCACAGAGTGAACAAATGTAATCGACGTAACAAATAGACAAACATATTGGGAACAAGTAGTTATATTTTCTAGTTTGGTTTTTGTACTCAGTGAAGAGATTTGGGTATAGAACATTTAAACAAAACTTTTTATGATGTAATATCGAAAGTTCAATACAATAATTGCATTCTTGATATATTGGTTCCATGAGATTCTCAACCTTTATATCACAATACTTAACATGAATAGTATATAAATAATCGTATTGTTCACTGGTTGATCGAATCTGTTTTGGTATATTTTAACCGGGTGTTATATCAGAACCAATTAAGAAAGATAAACCATAACAAGGTCATTACAGAAACAATTAGAACATCCAACTCCAACCATAATAACATAAAAACTGTCCCGGAAAGCCCCCAAGTAAGGGTCATGCCACTACTCCTTTCTGTTTTTCCATATTGTAACAAGCGAGACACCCATCAAAGACATAACCACTGTCTACAAAAAATAACAAATTGTCTCCGGTTAATGTTAAGAACAAAAAACAAAGAGATTTGATGTAACAAAATGAGGTCGTTTTTGAACTCACTCCAACGAGAGGATCTTGAAAGAACTTTGTCGCGAGGGCCAGAGCGAGAAGACTACTTTGCATCCCTGTTTCATAAGATAATGTTCTCTGTAGGGCTTTTACATCAGGTGCCTTGCTGAAGAAGAAACCAGTGAAAAAGTAACCAGCGACGAAAGCCAAGAGAGGAAACGTGATGACGAGGAACCAAATGGCTGCGCCGAACGGCGACAAGACTGAATCTATGTTCAAAGCGAGTGGTGCTCCGATGCAGCATCAAGCCGTATCGATAAGCGTTAACGCCGGTAGAAATGGTTTGATTGCATTAGCCAACCTTGTAAATATCCTACAATCACATTTCTAATGTACCGTTAGTGTTTCCCTTTTGGTATATCACAACATATCTCAAATTCTTGAATAGAGAAACAAACGGCCACACAAGAATTTTTTTTTATAGAAAAATTCAAATGACGAAAGCATATATGGTCATGTCACTATTAAGTATGGAATAGAATATTCAAATGATATATTGTAAAGCATGTGTATTTCATCAGATATTTGCAAATTATTGACAGTACTGAGGACATAATGATACAAATCATGAAACCAACACATGCTTTACAATATCATGATTGGAAATACATCTCCAACACAAGTGAATTCTAACCCGCAATCAATGAACAGCACATGATTACAAATTTATAGCAAAAAATACCCATAATTCAATAACATATTATATACCGTGTAAAATTAATCAAAATTTTTTTTTTTTTTGACATCATATTAAAGATAAAGGAACCAAATTACTTACCACATATATGATTCCTTATATTCCAAACTTTAATTAATCAAAATCATTTAAGATATAACTGAAATCTTCTAAGAAACTCTATAAATTTGGAATGAAATCTATGTAATAGAAAAATGTCAATACGAATTTAATCCTGTTGAAATGAGTAATTATATTTAACTTGATATGCTAATTAATGAATATTTTAACATATGTCACTAGGTAGTTTTTCTTATAACCGGGGCAATCCCAAGCCAAAGCCTAAACATTTTGACATTTGTCCCTCTCTAGTTTATATTTGATATTTGTCACTAGCTAGTGCAACTATAAAACCTACAAAGTTTTGGCTCTTCTTCATTTCTTACCAATGTCGTACTCATCTGTCTTTGTCCCTGCAATCTCAAAGTAAGAAGAATTAAGGCATATTGTAGATTGTTCTTGTTTCATTGTAGTATATTAAAAATTATGTAGAATCGAGCGTTTATAAGATGTGATATGCATGGTCTTAAGATTTTGTATAGATAAAAAAAAAATATTTACACAGTACTATCGCTGTTTCCTAACTAATGGATCATAATAAAAGAAACTATTGTTTTGGATTCTTGGTGTCACTAGGTTGAAAGCAATCTTGGAAAACTTTGGAAACTCAGTGAAGAAGAATGAGAATGCAAATAAAGAGATTTATCTTCCCATGGAACTTTTAGCTCTCATAATATCTCGCCTTTCTCTGAAAGACAACATTCGTGCTTCTGCTATTTGCAAGACATGGCATGAAGTTGCTGTTTCTCTTCGGGATCCTTGTCCTTGGCTTGTGTATTTTGATATCGATCTAAGTGGCGTCACTTATGGATTTTTCGATTCAAGAGAGAAGAAGAAAACAAAAGCGATGAAACTAACTAATGATCTGTCCATTTATGCAAGTATTTCTTACTCCAAAGATGGGTGGTTACTCATGGAAGATTACCATGAAGATACCAAAGTATTATTCTTCTTCAATCCGTTTACTCGAGAGTTCATAAAGCTGCCACGTTTAAACGCAATTGGAACCGTTGGAACGGAGTTCGCGTTCTCTTGTGCACCAACAAACAAAAGTTGTGTGGTGTGTGGCATAAGTAATCGCCAACTAGATCATTTTCTCATCCACACTTGGTACCTCGGTGCATTTGAATGGGTAACCGACGTATTCGCTAGACCAAAACTTTCAAAATTTTATGGGAAAAAAAACATCATATTCTCGGATGATTACTTTTGGTTTCCGGATCGAAGTGGACTAGGAAGATTCGATCCAATAGCACGTATTTGGAATACTATTCATGCGCCACTGCCGGACCTATGCCCTTTTCTCAGGTGGATAACCGAACATCAAGGAAACATATTTCTTGTAGATGTTCTCTCTAACAGGAGGGGACCAGGACAACTCGTCGTCGTGTTTAAATTTAATACGTTGCGGTTGGTTTGGGAAAGGAAGAAAACATATGATGGTTTGTCCATCTTTATCAGTGATGAATCAAACATTATGACAAATGGGCTCGCAGGGGATATGAATAACATAGTGTATATGTGGGATTCTCATTTAAACCCGGGTCGTCCGTGCAAATACTCATTGTATACAAATAGTTTTTGTACGGACCTTGAAGGCTATTATGTTGAATCTTGTTCAACCAATAATGGGATGCATTATGGCGCCTGGATAGAGCCGCCCCGTAACAGCTCTATCTATGACTTTCCCATTACAGAGTCCAAATAGATACATTAAGTCATCTATATTAGTCTTAAGACTTTTATGATCAAGTTTGAGAGATTTTTTTTTTTTTTTTTTTTTTTTTTTTAAATCTTATCACTTCTGATTGCTGTGTATTGCTATAACAAGAGATGACAAAACTCTATTTAGTTTATGCAAAATACTAAAGAAAACAATGATATATGATTATAAAAAAAAAAAAAAAAAAAAAAAAATTTTAAAAAGAAAAGAAAAGGGGAAAAAAAAAAAATTTTTTTTTTTNAAGAAAGTAATTTTGTCTTTTATTTTCCAATGATGAAAGCGTATTGGCATGTCAGTGTGGTGTGTGGAATATAAGATTCAAATGTTTTTATTGTACATCAAATATATGCAAATTAGTGACAATGAGGAGATAATGAAACGAAGCACAGAAAGAAAAAAAAAAAAAAAAAAAAAGGTTAAATCATTTTACCTCACCCGATGCATTGAAATTGGTTATATCATTTTACAGTTAGATTCGTCTCCAACAGCAAGTAAATTCTGACCAACAATCAAGAAACAGTTTGCATTGCATGTGTCGGTGCCACACCAAACAACTCCTTCGTCTTCAAACTGTAACATTAAATCCTCCAAGAAGCTCAAATTATCCTTCACGTAACCCCCAAGATCATAAGTAACAAAAATAAGGATTGAAAAGAAGTTAAGTCTCATTACCTGATATATACTATAATAAATATCAGACTCTCTGCATTTAGATACAGAATCAGACTTTGGCAGATTCAGCCATTGGTTCTGCTCAGTTAAAAGTTAAAACACTATTTGTTTTGGTCATTCCACAGGAGGAGAAGTAGAAAACTAAGAGATTTGAACTTTTTTTAGCCATCCAAATCTATTCCACAGTCTTGAAAACCTCTCTGTGTCAATCTGGCGAAATTCAACCTTGAATCTTAAGCTCCACAGGTTTTCAGGCAATCTTACGAGGTTCACGCAGTTCACAAATCTCAGTTCTTCAAGAGCTGTAAGGTAAGATATGGAGGAATGTAACACTTTAATGGCTGTCCTGCTTAAATCCAGAGACTTTAAGCATTTCATCCTTCTCGACAGTTCTGGAAACCGCTCAAGACTTGAGCAGCCTGACAGATTTAACGTTTCAAGATGCTTCAACTTGCAGATGCTCGTTGGAAGATTAACGAGGTGTCTACTGTTTTCCAGGTCCAGTTTCTCAAGCGATACCAAGTTCTTGATCGATGACGGGATTTCTTGTATCATAGTCGCACCCATGAACAGCTCTTTCACATTTGGTGAGATCTCCGGGAGAGTCTCTAGCTTTGAGCAGCCAGAAATATTTAAAACCTCAAGAGATTCTAAATCAACCGTAGATGGAACACTCTCCAGCTCTGAGCAGTTCTTAAGGTTCAGAAAAACAAGCTTCTTAAGAGAAGAAATTGACTGGCTAATACTCGCTAAGCTGCTACAGCCTTCAAGATCAATATGCTCAAGATTCGGCGCATTTGAAAGTCTTGGGATTTTGGTTAACTGGTAGGAGTAGCTAAGTCTCATCTTTCTAAGCTTCTCCAGATTCTGCAAAAGACAGATATAACCATGAGCAAAACACTTCATGGTTTATTTGACTGAACTGGTAGTATGACTCTTACCTTTTTCCCTTTCCAAAGTTGATTTGCACAACTATTTGGCAAGTTTAGCTCTACGAGGTTCTTTGGATCAAAACTCCGCGGCAAGGAGCTTAAAGGATAATATTCCCAATGGAGAAGCCTTAGCTTGCTTGGCAAATATTCAAGACCTTGAGGTAAAGACACTCCACGTTTCTTTATCACTTCAGAGCAATAAAACTTAAGCAGTCTAAGGTTCAACATTTTCTCAAAACTATTGGGATTTCCATCAAAAACTTTCTTCGACATGTCCAAGAAAATGCCCTCAATAGCTGATGTGCCCTGTACAAAAAAAAGAAAAAAAAAGTCAGTCTCCAGAAAGAAACGGCCCAAAACAGACTTTAGCGCTTACACAATAAGAGAGACCAGAGCTTGTCCTGAATTGATTACTTACACTATCATTTAAGAATACATCCACAACTTCTTCTGCATTCCACAGCCTACTGCGCTTTCCTGGCTCGTTCGGTGACTCCTGTCGAACAATTTCTCGACCCGTTGCCTGGATATACCTGTGCATGTCCACCGTGTTGTGTGGTATGGTTAACAGCGACTTGTCAACAAGGCTTCTAAATCCAACTTGTGCAAAGAAACCACAACCATCCAGCAACATTGCAACGTCTTCTTTATCCATCCTTCTAAAGAAACATGCAATGTCCAAAAGTATATTAATCTCGTTTTCGTCAAGTCCATAACAGCTCCTTAATATACGTGGAATGCAAATAGGAGAGCTTTGCAGAACTTCTTGTGATAACAGATCCCATTCTTCTTGGGGTCTGCTCCTCATGTATTGAAGAACTTCTGGATTTCCGTTTGCAAATTTGACCAGCTCAAGTGACTGTTTCCTGAAATCATCTGTTAAACTTTTCAATTTACCACCACTCTCGAGCAGTAGTAGAGCCGTAGGAATATCCAATGGCTTGACCTCGTAGATGTGATCGACTTTACTTTGCACGAACACGCGTCTGTTTCTAGAGGTTATGATTATTCTGCTTCCTGGACCGAAGTAGTTTAGATTCCCCAAAAAGGTTTGAACATCCTTGAAATCATGTACATCATCAAGAATAACGAGGATCTTCTTACACTGAAGCCTGCTCCTCAAGAAACATGTGTTGATGTCGGAAATCTTCAACACAGGTGGTTCGACCTCTAAGAGTTTGGATAAAAACTCCTCTGCCACTGTAACCTGCCCCTTTTCTTCTACTTCTTCATGAAGGTCCTTGAAGAAGACGCAAGTTTTGTATTGGACAGAGATTCTTCGAAATATCTTTTCAGCGATGGCCGTCTTTCCTATACCAGCCGTACCCCATAAACCTATGCTGCGAACATCTGGGGACTCAATGCGTAGTAGCGACAAGATCGCCTCTACTTGTGAATCAATCCCAATCATCTTCTCCTTATCACTGGATAAAAGCACCTTAGAAACGTCTTTGACGATCTCATGCATAAGTTCAGGATCAGACCTGCGTCATTTTATAACAAATTAATATCATGAAAAAGCAAAAGAAAAATGTTCAAATGATCAAATATAACTTTACTGATTGCAGGCGAGTAAAATATTTTTCAGAAAAAGTCCCTCTGCAATTTTCATGAGAAATCGCTGAACACAAAAGAAAGCTACTCCACTCATCGAAGACTCTCAAGGTTAAGAAACCAGAGACTACGTACTTATCTGTCAATATGTAGTCAGACATCTGAGATACTGGTTGCAAAACATTCCACCACATTCTTTTCTGGGGGAGGGGAAATCTCTCAAGTTTCTTGGTGTTACTGATTTTAGTAGATGGTGATACTCTGTAAAAAAACTGAGAAACCCCTAGCTCCTTGCTTGGTAGGTGTTCACAAAATTCGAGGAAGTTATAAAAGACGGATCTATGGGTTAAGAATGTGATCACAACCCTACATTCTGGAACTCCGTCCGGCCGTTTGAATATGGAAGCTGAAATCCCTTTCTGGCACAGGGCGGCAAGAAGATGGCTAATGAAACCGTTGCTGACGTCACGTTTATTGTATCTGATGATGACATCATACTTGTCGGATGAAACACGTGCCGGGTCTGGTGGAAAAATTTCACTCGAATCCTCGTCTGAGGATTCACTTGTACCATAAGAAAAGGATTCACTTCCAGTTGCAGAAAAATCTGGTTCTACATAATTGCTCCCCCACAAGGGACGATCCTGATCCACAAAGCCCGCTCTATACACTGGGACGAAAAGATTCACGTTTTCGTAAGCTTCATGCTTCAGCTTGTCAGTAAGTTCCTGAAAACAGTGCCTAGGTTGATCAGATTCGGACTAAATCCACATCGAGGGAATTTATCATTAATTTTCGGAACCTTTTGGTTGGAAGTCAAAAGTTCCGATCTTAGAGACGTGACTCCATCAAACGAGACTTGTACCAAGTTGTAAACAGAGTTGAACAGAAGAAATACTCCCTCAGCTTCGTAGGCATAAAACTCTAACTCGTCGTCCAACTCGCAATGCATTGCATGCGACACAATCCTCTCCAGAGTTTTCTCTGACACGCATTTTCCTAGTATCTGTAATTAAGCGGTAGGTAGGAGAGAGAAACAAGTCGTCAAGGAACACACACAAAAAAAGTATCTCTTTTTATGTAAAACAATAAATGTTACCCCGTGTAAGGCGTCCGGATCCCTCGCAATACAACGGCGAAGGTCTTTGACGGTGAGGATCTCTTCTTCCGCTAGTCTCGATGCTTCAACCCCGTTTTCGGGGATCCCCTCCAGCCTCCAAACCTCACTCCCGAGCAAGGGAGGGTGATGCTTCCCACTCCCGGGATCTGCGTCATCAAACTTTCTAATTAACTAAAACTGTACGCTTCACCGTATGAAAATGAAACCTAATAGCACTGCAACTTCTTCTACTCACACAAATTTTCCTTTACACTGTCCACACACTCGAAAGCTTCAGTTTCCGCCTGCTCAGGTCCTCCATTGATCGCTCTCGCCCCTAATCGGAACCTTTGGCCCCTCAAAAAGCTTGAATTATCCGCGAAATATATATCTTCGACCACTCCGATCCCATCCTTGAGCGTCACGAGCCAATCTCCGACGAGTAGAGGTCGATTACCTTCCCTTTCCCTGACGAACTCTGACACGCTCCAGCTTTCATCGGCGTCCAACACCACGATCTCAAGCCCCAGGGACGATAGCGGGCCCACAGTCACTCGCCCGCCCGTGGCGGCGTCAACGAGCTCGACTGCTAGTGAAGAACCGTCCCCTGCCTTGATATTAGAGTGTGTGAATATCACCGGTGGCGGCGAGTTTATGAAACGGAGACGACGATGCGGCGTCGATTTGGTTGGAGAACGTGATCGTTTTCTTATCGCGCGAGTGTCGCTGAGAGGTGAAGAAGAAGAGGGAGGATTAGAGATCTGGTGGTTCACTTTATCGGGCGAATTTCTGCCGGCGGAATATTCCGACGGTTCCATAGTCCAAGTTCGTCCACTTGTTTCCTCAGAGCTTCGATATCTTCACTTGGTGTTTGGAATTTAGTATATTGATTTTTCTTTACCGTCACTAATGTGAATTGTTTGACTTTTACCGTCACTCTTGTGCAAATTTTCTCTCGCTCTTTGGAATTACTGTATATAGAACAAAATTTGCGCTCTTATCGAATCTAATCTAATCACTTTACCTTCTTCACAGTAGTGTCGGCAGAAATGGACAAACTTCCCATCTAAGCCTCTCTCTCCCATGGCGTCGTCTCCTCCTGCTCCTTCCTCCGCCGCGGAATTCGATGTGTTCCTCAGTTTCAGAGGCTATGACACGCGCAACAATTTCACAGGCCATCTCCAAGACAAGCTCCTTGGGAAGGGAATTGACTCTTTCATCGACGACAGGCTCCGCCGAGGAGACGATCTCACCGCGCTTTTCGATAGAATCGAGCAGTCAAAGATCGCCATCATCGTCTTCTCAAAGAACTACGCGAATTCCTTGTGGTGCCTCCGAGAGCTCGTCAAGATCCTCCAGTGCAGGGACAGAAACCACCAGCTCGTGATACCAATCTTCTACAAAATCGACAAATCAAAGTTGAAGAATGTGCCAAAAGAGAGTTTTAGTGGAGTCACCGAGGACGAGTTTTCATCGTGGGAAGCTGCTCTGACCACAGCATCTGACATCTCCGGCTATGTAGTCAATGAATCTAGGTTAGCTCTCGACTTTACCTTTTTCTCTTGCAAACTTTCTGTTTTGGAATCTGAAATTTATTACCTTATTCTTTCTCTGTTTTATTCTAAATCAAGCTCATCTTCATTTTTTATAGCACGTCCGAGGCCAAACTTGTGAATGATATTGCTTTTGACACGTTCAAGAAGTTGAATGATTTGGCTCCCATTGGGAACAATGGTCTGGTAGGGATAGAATCGCGTGTAAAAGTTCTAGAAAAGCTTTTATCATGCCATGTTTTGGACTCTGTTCATGTCGTAGGCGTTATTGGAATGGGTGGGATTGGTAAAACTACTCTTGCTGATTGTTTGTATCGACGAATCAAAAGCCAATTTGATGGGAGCTGCTTTCTTACAAACATCCGTGACAACTCAGACAGGATCGGATTAGAATCTTTGCTCCAAAAGCTTTTCTCTACGTTACTAGACGACAGAGATCTGGAGATCGGAGCTCCTGGAAATGCACATGAGATGTTTCAGCGCCGGCTTAAAAGCAAGAGGCTGCTCATTGTGCTTGACGATGTGAATGATGAAAAGCAAATAAAGTATCTTATGGGGGACCACCGCAAATGGTACCAAGGAGGAAGTAGAATTATCATTACTACGAGAAATAGTAAACTGATCAAAGGCCGAAAGTATGCGCTCCCGAAACTGAATGACAGAGAAGCCTTGAAGCTCTTTAGCTTGAATGCGTTTAGTAACTCTTGCCCTCTGAAAGAGTTTGAGAGTTTGACAAACATGTTTCTGGATTATGCTAAAGGCCACCCTTTGGCTCTTAAGGTTCTAGGATCTGATCTTTGCGAGATGGATAAAGCGCTCTGGGAATCTAAATTGGATATACTGAAAAGTAAGTCACATGGAGACATCTACGAAGTGCTGGAAACAAGCTATGAGGAACTAAGCGTTGAGCAGAAGGATATATTTCTGGATATTGCATGTTTCTTCAGATCAGAGAAAGTGGATTACGTGACAAGCCTTCTCAGTAGCCGTGGTGTGGACGTGTCTAGCGTGGTGCAAGATCTTGTTGACAAGTGTTTGATCACTCGGTCTGATAATCGCATCGAGATGCATGACATGTTGCAGACGATGGGAAAGGAGATTAGTTTTAGACCAGAACCAATTGGAATAAGAGACTTTAGGTGGCTATCGCAACATCGCCCGCAGAGCCATTGGCATCTCAGACTATGGGACAGTGAAGATGTCTGTGACCTGCTGACCAAAGGCTTGGTAATGGCATATCCATGGTGATATTTTTTTTTTTTTGTTTACAATTTGGTTTTATACTTTGCTTTGAATTAACTATCTACCACACTTGATTGATAGGGAACTGACAAGATAAGAGGGATTTTCTTGG
Source organism: Noccaea bulbosa (assembly GCA_900406535.1). Lineage (NCBI taxonomy): Eukaryota > Viridiplantae > Streptophyta > Magnoliopsida > Brassicales > Brassicaceae > Noccaea > Noccaea bulbosa. The sequence continues at coordinate 26,123 of OVBJ01000251.1, forward strand.
ACACGTCAAAACTAGGAGCAATGCGTCTCAAATCCAAAGTTTTCAACGGGATGTCCAGTCTCAAATACCTCAAGATTTATGATTCTCGTTGCTCCCGTGGATGTAAAGCGGATCTTAAATTGCACTTGCGGAAGGGACAGGGACAGCTTGATTTCCTTTCTGATGAGCTTACATATCTACACTGGCATGGATGCCCGCTACAAAGTTTCCCTGCGAAATTTGACCCCAAGAACCTTGTAGACATTAAATTGCCATATAGTGAATTAGAAGAAACTTGGGGTGATAACAAGGTATATATTTATGTGTATTTTTACCAGTCATAAGCTAAACTGACTTGTGGTTGCATGATGATGATTTTCATCGACAAAACTGACTTGTGGTTGGATATTTTCTCACAGGTTGCTAGAATGCTCAGATGGGTCGACCTCAGTCACTCCTTGAACTTACGTCAGTGTTCGGGTTTGGCTAAGGCTCATAATCTTGAAAGATTGAATCTAGAAGGATGTACAAGTTTGAAAAAGTTGCCATCATCGATTAATTGTTTGGAGAAGCTTGTTTACCTCAATCTCAAGGAATGCACAAGCCTTAGGAGACTTCCAGAAGAAAGCAAATCTCAATCCTTAAAGACTATTATTCTCAGTGGCTGCTCCAGCTTAAAGAAATTCCCACTAATCTCGGAAAATGTTGAAGTTCTGCTTTTAGATGGAACTGCTATAAAAAGTCTTCCTGACTCCATTGAGATCTTAAGTAAACTCGCTTCCCTTAATCTGAAGAACTGCAAAAGGTTGAAGAGTCTTTCTTCTGATCTTTACAAGCTGAAATGTTTAAAAGAGCTGATTTTGTCAGGCTGCTCACAGCTAGAGGTTTTCCCGGAAATTAAGGAAGACATGGAATCTTTGGAGATTTTACTTTTGGATGATACATCCATCACTGAGATGCCAAAGAGGATTCATTTGAGTAATTTAAAGACATTTTCGTTGTGTGGAACAAACAGTCAAGTTGCTGTTAGTATGTTCTTCTTGGCACCTCCATCATCGGTCTGCTCACGGTTAACAGATCTATACCTCTCAAGATGCAGTCTCTACAAACTCCCAAATAAAATTGGTGTTCTCTCCTTCTTGCAGTCTTTATGCTTAAGTGGAAACAATATCGAGAATCTGCCAGAGAGCTTTAACCAACTTTACAATCTGAGATGGTTCGACTTAAAGTATTGCAAAATGCTAAAGTCTCTACCAGCCCTTCCACAGAATCTGCAATATCTGGATGCACACGAGTGCGAATCACTTGAATCTTTGGCGAATCCATTGACGCCTTTGATGGTAGGAGAGAGGATTCACTCCATGTTCATCTTTAGCAACTGTTACAAACTGAACGAAGACGCACAAGAGAGTCTTGTGGTTCATGCTCGAATCAAAAGTCAGTTGAGGGCTAATGCATCTGCACAACATTATTATCGGGTATTGTGTTTATTTCTTTCACTCTCCTATTCACCATTGAAACTAGAACATAATGTTATTGTATGTCTTTTGCAGGGATTCGTCCCAGAGCCTCTTGTTGGAATATGTTACCAGGCGACTGAAATACCGAGCTGGTTCTACCACCAAAAACTAGGATGTTCCCTAGAAATCTCATTATCTCCGCACTGGTGTGACACTAGTTTTGTTGGATTTGCTTTATCTGTAGTTGTCTCATTCAAGGACTACAAAGACTGCACAAAACGTCTCTCGGTAAAGTGTTTTGGCAAATTCGAGAACCAAGATGGTTCCTTCACAAGATTTGATTTCACTCTCGCAGGCTTGAACGAACCGTGTGGATCAGTTAGCCATGAACCAAGAAAGCTTACTTCTGACCATGTTTTCATGGGATACAACAATTGCTTTCATGTCAAGAAACTCCATGGAGAGGGTAACAGTTGTTGTTTCACAAAGGCTTCGTTCGAATTCTATGCAACAGATGATGAAACGAAGAAGAAGGTTGAGACCTGTGAGGTGATAAAATGTGGAGTGAGTTTAGTGTATGTTCCGGATGATGATGATGATGATGATTGTATGTTGTTGAAGAAGACAAATCCGGTTCAGTCGAGTTTAACTACCCAACCAAGTTGTTCATATAGTAATGATGATGTCATTGTCATGGATGATGTAAGACCCAAGAGAGGACGATGCCAATTAGGTGGTGGTGATGAAGAATCAGATTGTAAAAGAACGAAGGAGGAGAAGATTTTGGTGTGATAAATGTTTTGTATAGAATTTAAAATCTTTTTTTGTTTTTTTTTAATTTATTGTTATTATGTTGATTGCCAATAATTTTTTTCTGCAAACTAGAACAGTTAATGTCTTCTTGTAGCTCATGTGTCAACTTCCCACAGGAATTTTGGAGCGAAAACTCGTGAAATGGTCTAGGGGAGATGTATATTTAAGGTTCAATGTATAGCTAAGGGTATCTCAATGGTTAATCAACATGTTTTATATCTGAAATAAAGTTTTTGATTCAAGAAAGCAAATTTTATTCAGCCATTAGATAACTACTAGACGAAAAAAGACAAATACTTAAAGGAATATCAGACTCTCTATGCATTCAGATATAGAATCAGACTTTGGCAGATTCAGCCATTGGTTCTGCTCATATGTAACGCCTAAGCTTATGTACATTGGAAAGAGTTAAACACTCTTTGTTGTGTCCATTCCACAGTGTAGAAGTAGAAACTAAGAGACCTGAGCTTTCTTGAGCCATCCAAATCTATTCCACAGTTTTGAAAACTTCTCTGCATCAATCTGGCGAAATTCAACCTTGAATCTTAGGCTCCATGCGTTATCAGGCAATCTCACGAGATTCTTGCATTCCACAAACCTAAGTTCTTCAAGAGCAATCATATATGAAATGGAGGAATGTAACACTTTAATGGCTGTCCTGCTTAAATCCAGAGACTTTAAGCATTTCATCCTTCTCGACAGTTCTGGAAACCGCTCAAGACTTGAGCAGCCTGACAGATTTAACGTTTCAAGATGCTTCAACTTGCAGATGCTCGTTGGAAGATTAACGAGGTGTCTACTGTTTTCCAGGTCCAGCTTCTCAAGCGATACCAGGTTCTTGATCGATGACGGGATTTCTTGTATCATAGTCGCACCCATGTACAGCTCTTTCACATTTGGCGAGATCTCCGGGAGAGTCTCTAGCTTTGAGCAGCCAGAAATATTCAAAACCTCAAGAGATTCTAAGTCAACCGTAGATGGAACGCTCTCCAGCTTTGAGCAGTCCTTAAGGTTCAGAAAAACAAGCTTCTTAAGAGAAGAAATTGACTGGCTAATACTCGCTAAGCTGCTACAGCCTTCAAGATCAAGAAGCTCAAGATTCGGCGCATTTGAAAGTCTTGGGATTTTAGTTAACTGGTAGGAGTAGCTAAGTCTCATCTTTCTAAGCTTCTCCAGACTCTGCAAAAGACAGATATAATCATGAGCAAAACACTTCATGGTTTACCATAATTTGACTGAACTGGTAGTATGACTCTCACCTTTTTCCCTTTCCAAAGTTGATTTGCACAACTATTTGGCAAGCTAAGCTCTACGAGGTTCTTTGGATCAAAACTCCGCGGCAAGGAGCTTAAAGGATAATATTCCCAATGGAGAAGCCTTAGCTTGCTTGGCAAATATTCAAGATCTTGAGGTAAAGACACTCCATGGTTCTCTACCACTTCAGAGAAATAAAACTTCAACAGTCTAAGGTTACACATTTTCTCGAATACGTTGGGATTTGCATCGAATTGCAGCTTCGATAAGTCCAGGAAAATCCCCTCAATAGCTGATGTGCCCTGAAAGCCAAGAGAAAACAAGTCAGCCTCCAAAAAATAATTTAAGCCAGAACAAACATTTTCCTGATAAACTTGACTTACTGTGTCATCTATGAATATTTTCATAATCTCGTCTGTATTCCACAACCTGCTGCGGTCTCCTGGCCTGTCAGGTGATTCTTGGCGAACAATTTCTCGACCCGTTGCCCGGAGAAAGCTGAGCATGTCCACCATGTTGTGTGATATGGTTAACAGTGATTTGTCAACGAGGCTTCTTAATCCAACATGTGCAGAGAAACCACAACCATCAAGCAACATTGCAACGTTGTCTTTATCCATCCTTCCGAAGAAACATGCAATGTCCAAAAATATACTCCTCTCGTTGTCATCAAGCCCAATACAGCTTCTTTCAAATATGCCTGGAATGTAGATAGGAGAGGTTTTCTGAATTCGTTGTGATAACTGTTGCCATTCTTTGCAGATTTGAAATAATTTGGCAACGGCTTCATATGACTGATTCAGTGCTGCGTCTGGTTTGCTACAGAACTGGAGAACTTGTGGATTTCCATTTGAAAATTTGGCCATCTCAGGTGTCAATGTCCTGAATACCTCAGCTGACGTAACATTCTGAAATCTGTCACGACCGAGTAGCAGTAGAGACGTGGAGACATCTAATGGCCTGACCTCATAAACATGATCGGTTTTACAATGCACGAAAACACGTCTGTTTCTAGAGGTTATGATTATCCTGCTTCCTGGACCAAAATAGCTGAGCTTCCCCAAAAAGGTTTCAGCATCTGTGAAATCATTCACATCGTCAAGAACAACGAGGACCCTTTTACGCTGAAGCCTACTCCTCAAGAAACTTGTTTTCATGTCAGAAATCCGAATAACATGTGGCTCTACCTCTAAGAGTTTAGACAAAAAATCCTCTCTCACAGCATCGCGCCCTTTTAACTCTACTTCTTTATGAAGGTCCTTGAGGAAGACACAAGTCTCGTATTGGGCAGAGATCTTGCGAAAGATTTCTTCAGCAATGGCTGTTTTTCCTACACCAACCGTACCCCATAAACCTATGCTGCGAACATCTGGGGACTCAATGCGTAGTAGCGACAAGATCTCCTCTACTTGTGAATCAATCCCAATCATCTTCTCGTTATCATTAGTACGTAGCACCTTCAGAGCATCTCTGACAATCTCATCTATAAGTTCAGGCTCGGACCTGTGAGATTTGAGAACACAAGAGCCAAATATCAGGATCAGACAAGGAAACATTATACGAACAATTTGTGCCTTTGGTTTCACAAAATTCATTCAGTTCTCTCCCTAATCTAAAGGCTCTTCACATTTAGAAACACGTACTTGTCTGTCAATATGTAGCCATGCACCTCAGCTATTTCCTTCAAAGCAGCCTCCCACCTTTTTGGCTCGTCTTGGAAAAGGAACATGCCATAAACCTTGCTGTTGCTGATCAAATCAGATGGTGATATACCGTAAAATACCGGGTAAAACACTTGATGCTCCTCTCTCCGTCTGTGTTCAAGAATGTTCAACAGGCTGTAAGAGAAGTCCGAGCTGGTTAAGAGAACGATCAACACTGCACACTGTGGAACAGTATCCACTTCATCAAAGCCTTGATCGACGGAAATCCCTCTCCGGCATAGGGCAGCGCTAAGATGGCTGATGAAATCATCGTTTCTTATGTCCCCTCTTCTGTATCTGATTACGACATCGTAATCTGTAGAGACGGATGATGCTGCAGCGACGCCGCCTGTGTCTAGGGGCTCAGTATCAGACAATTCACTAAGATCAGATCCTTCATCTACGGCTATACCCCGCGGCCCTGGAAAGAATTTTCTTAATACATCGTCTTGCAGGCCCGGCGAGGACTTTGGTTGGTTACTATATTCCTCGGAAAGACCAGAAGAGTAGAGACTGCTGCTCCGATTCGGCTGATTCAGGTGGTAGAGAGCTTTGGGAGGAGAAGAAGGAGAAGTATCGATCGGGAAATTGGTCTTGGCCTTACGACCACGGAAGTCACGAGCGGCGGAATCGTAGGCGCGTGCAGCTTCCTCCGCGGTATCGAAAGTACCGAGCCAAACACGTGATTTCTTTCCTGGATCGCGGATCTCCGCCGCGAATCGACCCCAAGGTCTCCTCTTCACGCCTCTATAACGCGGCTCCTGTTTCCCGGCGGCTACCAGAAGGGCGGATCCAGAGAGAAGAATATTCAAAAACCAGAAGTAATGTGTGAAGAAAAACATGTTGAAAAAAAAAAAACAAGAAAAACCAAATAAAAATTTCGAACTATGACCGTACTAACCACCGGTGACATCGAACTGCCGTTGTTTGTCCGAGCTCGGATCTGTGACTCGGCTTGATGAGTTGGACTCTGTTCGAGCTTCTGTCGGCTCCATCTTAACTCCGTCTGGTATTATCTGACATGGGTCTAGTTTTTGGGTTTTCTGGTGTTGACTCTAGAGAAAGATTGTTTTATTTCTATATTTCTATCTATTTTTCCAAACACAAGATTATGAAGAAGAAGAACTGTGAAGAAGAAGAAAGCTGTCTCTCACAAGATTATGAAATCTATTATATTTGTTAAATGTATATTTTAATTTTAAATTTTCATGTTAAAAATTATTATGAAATCAAAATTCTTAAATATTTTAAATAATTTATTAGATTTAACTATTATTTAGTTATTTCATAATTATATATTTTTATTTATGTAACTGTGTAAATATTATATAATTCTATTATACAAATAATTTATTAGCTATTTATTCCGTATTCAGCAATATTTAACAGTTAATATTTATATTATTACTCTCTCTGTTTCATAATATAAGAGGTTTAAGTTTTTTGCATACAAAATTAAAAAGCTATTTAATTTTTGTATTTTTTGAAATAAAATATATTTTATCATCAATTCCAAAATATTTCAACTAATAAAAATATAATCTGCAGAATATAAATAATCAAAAGTAACAAAAACACATTTAATTTTGTATAGAAACTCTAAAACCTCTTATATATTGAAAAAAAAAACTCTAAAACACCTTATAAAATGAAACAGATGGAGTACTAACTAATCAACCAGATTCTTCGAAAAATCATCATTTAATTCCGCTGGATTCTATATTTAGCAACAGGACTACCATTTAGATCCAAACATAAGACTAGAGAAAAAAAAAAAAGTCAAACAGTGATTTATTTTTATTTTTATTTTTTACTTTGCAAAACGGAGTTTGAAGCTCTCTGGTTGTTAGAAAGATTAGTGCCTGATTCATCTTTAATTCACCGCCACTGTCTCTGCAAAATTCTGCCTTTTGTTATCTTCGATTTGGTCTCCATGTGCTTTTCAACTTTTCAATCTAACCTTTACTCTATGTGCATTTCTCTGTAATTTCTTTCAGTTGCTTTTCCAAACCGTTTTAATTTCTTTCAGTTGCTTTTCCAAACCGTTTTAATTTCTTTCACTTTATTGGCATTAACGGTTACAGTTAGGAATAAAAAAGCGAGATTGATTCTAAAATCTGAAAACTCTTGCCTGTTACAATAACTTACTCCCTTTGTACCAAAAAAAATTAATATTTTGGGACAGAGGGAGTATAAAAGACCAGTAAACTACCGATAATTAATGCCAATTAATAGAAGTAATTTCGTAAATGAGGTTGATATTGCTCAATAGTGTGAGCCTCTCTTGTCTCATTGTGCCGACAGAAAAGGAAAACAAAAACAAAGACTGGAACCAATTATTTTCTCAGTTACAAATACCAACGCTGACTAGTAATAGCGAATATGGGAAGGAGATTAGTTTACTCAGATCCAAACCTTTTCTTTAGCTTGCCGTTGACCGATCTTTGAGCTCCCTTCAATGAAGTCTCCTCCTTCTTCCTCTGCAGAACTCGATGTCTTTCTCAGTTTCAGAGGCTTTGACACACGCAACAACTTCACCGGCCATCTCCAAAAAGCACTCCGCCTGAGAGGAATCGACTCCTTCATCGACGACAAACTCCGTCGAGGAGACGATCTCACTGCGCTTTTCGACAGAATTGAGCAGTCCAAGATTGCAATCATCGTCTTCTCAAAGAACTACGGGAATTCTGCTTGGTGTCTTCGAGAGCTTGTCAAGATCCTCCAGTGTAGAGACAGAAACAATCAGCTCGTGATACCAATCTTCTACAAAATCGACAAATCTGATTTGAAGAAAGTGCAGAGAAAGATTTATACCGACGTTACGGAAGACGAGATCTCATCGTGGGAAGCTGCACTGACCACCGCATCCAACATCTCTGGCTATGTAGTCAATGAAACTAGGTGAGCACTACTCAGCTTTCTCTCTTGTACATCTTGTTTAATGTCAGCTTCACCAAAGGAAATAATATTGTCTTCTGTTTATATATAATCTTTGGTTTGGTCTTTTTTTTTTTTTTTTTTTTTTTTTAATCCCCTAATAAGCTTCATATTTATATTTTTGATAGTACGCCTGAGGCAAGACTTGTGGATGATATTGCTATTGACACATTCAAGAAGCTGAATGATTTGGCTCCTATTGGGAATGAAGGTCTAGTGGGAGTAGAATCGCGTCTAGAGATTCTTGAAAAGCTTTTAACTTGCGACGAGTTGGGTTCTGTTCAAATCATAGGCATTATTGGAATGGGTGGGATTGGTAAAACTACTCTTGCTGATTGCTTGTATGGACGAATGCGAGGTCAGTTCGACGGTGGCTGCTTTCTTTCAAATGTCCGTGAAAATTCCCGACGGAACGGATTAGAATCTTTGCTGCAAAAACTCTTCTCTACACTGCTAAACGATAGAGATCTTGAGATTGGAGCTCCTGGAAATGCACATGAGAGATTCGAGCGCCGGCTTAAGAGCAAGAAGCTGCTTATTGTGCTTGATGATGTGAATGATGAAAAGCAGATAAAATATCTGATGGGGCATTGCAAATGGTATCAAGGAGGAAGTAGAATTATCATAACTACTAGAGATAGTAAACTGATCGAGGCCATCAAAGGCCGAAAATATATACTCCCACAGTTGAACTATAGAGAAGCCTTGAAGCTCTTTAGCTTGAATGCTTTTAATGATTCTTGCCCTTTGAAAGAGTTTGAGAGTTTGACAAATATGGTTCTTGATTACGCAAAAGGCCACCCTTTGGCTCTTAAGGTGTTAGGGTCTGATCTCTGTGAGAGGGATATTCTGTATTGGGAAGCTAAGCTGGATAGACTGAGAAGTCGATCGCATGGAGATATCTACGAGGTTCTTGAAACGAGCTATGAGGAACTTAGCATTGAGCAGAAGAATGTTTTTCTTGATATTGCATGTTTCTTCAGATCAGAGAAAGTGGATTACGTGAAAAGTCTTCTCAACAGTCATGGTGTGGATGTTTCTAGCGTGATAGATGATCTCATTGACAAATGTTTGATTACTCTTTCTGATAACCGCATCGAGATGCATGACATGTTGCAGACGATGGGAAAGGAGATTAGCTTAAAAGCAGAAACCATGGCAATGAGAGACGTTATGTGGCTATCACGACATGGCACACAATGCCAATCGTATATCAGACTATGGGATAGTGAAGATATTTGCGACATGTTGACCAAAGGCAAGGTAAGGGCTTCATATCTTTGCTGATATTCTATCATATTCATATAAAAGTTTTGTGTCCTGGTTTGAATTAACCATTGTGTATCTACCGTATGATCTTAGGGAGCTGACAAGATCAGAGGGATTTTCTTCGACACATCAAAAATAAGAGCAATGCGTTTAAGTGCAAAAGCTTTTAAAGGGATGTACAATCTCAAATACCTGAAAATTTATGATTCTCGATGTTCTCGTGGATGTGAAGCCGAGTTTAAACTACACTTTTGGAAGTGGCTTGATTTTCTTCCTAATGAGCTTACATATCTACACTGGCATGGATACCCACTACCGAGTATCCCTCTAGAGTTTGATCCCAAGAACCTTGTAGACCTTAAATTGCCACATAGTGAATTAGAAGAAATTTGGGATGATGACAAGGTATATTTTTTTAAATGCATGTTGTTTTTTTTTATATAAGTCATAAGCTATAGTCTTTGAATGCTGATTTTTGTTTGATGGATTTGACTTTTGGTTGGATCTTTTGTCACAGGATGCTGGAATGCTCAAATGGGTCGACCTCAGTCACTCGGTGAATTTACGCAATTGTTATGGTTTAGCTAATGCTCCAAATCTTGAAAGATTGAGTCTAGAAGGATGTACAAGTTTAAGAAAGTTGCCATCATCGGTGAAATGTTTGGAGAAGCTTGTTTACCTCAATCTAAGGGAATGCACAAGCCTTAAGATTCTTCCGAAAGGAATCAAATCTCAATCTTTGCAGACTCTTATTCTCAGTGGCTGCTCCAGCTTAAATAAGTTCCCAATGTTCCCAGAAAACGTTGAAGTTCTGCTTTTAGATGGCACAGCTATAAAGAGCCTTCCCGAATCCATTGAAAGCTTTAAGAAACTTGCTTTGTTGAATCTCAAGAACTGCAAAAAGCTGAAGCGTCTTTCTTCTGATCTTTATATGCTGAAATGCCTACAAGAGCTAATACTCTCAGGCTGCTCACAACTAGAGGTTTTTCCAGAGATCAAAGAAAACATGGAATCTTTGGAGATTTTACTCCTAGATGATACATCTATCACTGAGATGCCAAACATGATGCATTTGAGCAACATCAAAACATTTTCGTTGTGTGGAACAAACAGTCAAGTTTCTGTTAGTATGTTCTTCTTGCCACCTTCATCATCGGTCTGCTCTCGGTTAACAGATCTTTACCTCTCAAGATGCAATCTCTACAAACTCCCATACAATAGTGGTGGCCTGTCCTCATTGCAGTCTCTATGCTTAAGCGGAAACAACATCGAGAATTTGCCAGAGAGCTTCAGCCACCTTCACAATCTGAAATGGTTCGACTTAAAGTATTGCAAAATGCTAAAGTCTCTACCAGCCCTTCCACAAAATCTGCAATATCTTGATGCACACGAGTGCGAGTCACTTGAAACTTTGGCAAATCCATTGACGCCTTTGACGGTAGGAGAGAGGGTCCATTCTATGTTCATCTTTAGTAATTGTTACAAACTGAACGAAGATGCACAAGAGAGTCTCGTGGGTCATGCTCGAATCAAAAGTCAGTTGATGGCTAATGCATCTGTAAAACGTTATTATCGGGTATTGTATTTTCGTCTTTCCTGCTTCTACTCTTCATCGTTGAAACTAGACCATATTCTTATTGTATGTCTTTTGCAGGGATTCGTCCCACAGCCTCTGGTTGGAATATGTTACCCCGCCACTGAAATACCTAGCTGGTTCTACCACCAAAGACTAGGAAGTTCCCTAGAAATCCCATTACCTCCGCATTGGTGTGACACTAATTTTGTTGGACTTGCTTTATCTGTAGTTGTCTCATTCAAGGACTACAAAGACTGTACAACACGTTTCTCGGTGAAGTGTTTCGGCAAATTCGAGAACCAAGATGGTTCCTTCACAAGATTTGATTTCACTCTCGCAGGCTGGAACGAACCGAGTGGATCGCTTAGTCATGAACCAAGAAAGCTTACTTCTGACCATGTTTTCATGGGATACAACAGTTGCTTCCATGTCAAGAAACTCCATGGAGAGAGTAACAGCTGTTGTTACACAAAGGCTTCGTTCGAATTCTATGCAACAGATGATGAAACGAAGAAGAATCTTGAGGCTTGTGAGGTAATAAAATGTGGAATTAGTTTAGTGTATGTTCCTGATGATGATGATTGTATGCTGTTGAAGAAGGCAAATATGGTTCAGTTGAGTTTAAAGACCCAACCAAGTTGTTCCTATAGTAATGATGATGTCATTGTCATGGATGACGTAAGACCCAAGAGAGGACGATGCCAATTAGGTGGTGGTGATGAAGAATCAGATTGTAAAAGAAAGAAGGAGAAGAAGGAGTATGCTAAAGCTATGCTTCGCCCATACCATTAGAGATGTCCAAGAATGGAAGATGCATGGGAGATTGTGAAGTCTAGCTTGAGCCTGCTGCCATAAATGAGTACTATAGTCGCAGGTAAGAAAAAGATGGTCCCTGTTTTTGTCAAAACCCAAGCAGAGGCACCATGAAGTAGGTGTTAACATTCCCCATGCTGCCAATCGAGCTCTGGTAGGGAGCTTATCAAGATGTGCTGTCCACATTGTAAAAGCATGCTTTGGAGTGTTTCCTTTGAACCACATTGTTTATAAAACAACCAACTATGAAAAAGTGAGAACATATGGTTTTACAAATGGAATTAACTTACTTCACTGTACTGTACATGAGTACAAATTAGTCAAAGATAAGAATGACCTATTCTTCAATTATATGCTTCTTCTACTGTTTGCAATACCGCATGATTCATCATCATCATTGGAAGAATCCTCTGAATGAGCAAGAGACTTTCCCTTTTGCTTAAGGCTCAAGTCATCTTCACCATGTTCATCATCAGCAACATCATCATCATCATATTCCAGGTCCCTATAGCTCTCGTCTGAGGATGACTCACCGCGTGGTGTTTGAAAAATCGTGATATTCTCGTTCTCCCTGTTTCTGAAAGCAAAGCTTCTAGAACCTCCTCCATACAATGGAAGAACAGAATCTTTTAATTTTGACTTTGACTCATCTGTGTCCCTTCCAAGACTATAGGTCGAAGAGAGTTTCCTCTTCACGATTTCCCTTTCTTGAACCAAATCACCGATTTTATCAACCGCCAACTCATGAGCAGTTGGTTCATTTTGAAGTCTCGTTATCGTTCTATCGATTTCTCTCCTCTTCCTGTGAAGCAAACGCTAGGAAACAAAAAAAGGACTGTATAAACACTGTATTCTTGGTGTGCAACGCAAGTACCAAAATGAAGTTTAAGATACTTGTTACACAAGCTAGGGTTTTCTTACTCGCTTGTCCAAGAAAGCACTGAAGGGACGACCTTGAAGCTTCTTTTTCTTCCAGAATATAAAACAGAACCTCACAAGAGACGCAAAGAGGATAATGGTCACAAACTCGAACAGTAAAAACCAAATTATCGCTCTTTCGTTACCTAAAAGAAAAGAAACAAAAGTACAGAGTTTCTTGAGAGATATATATCCAAGAAAATTATTTGAAAGACATTGGAGTTTTAGAGCTTTTCAAATTCTAATTTAAGTTTACCAATGTAGATATCAAGATGCTCTGGCTCTGCAAGCGAACAGGTAGATGATAGCTTGTCGTGTTTTGAACGACATCGAAATGGATTTCTAGAATTAGACGCTGCAACGAACGTAAGAACAATCCTCTCGTCCAACACAAAATGTTGTAGATCTACGTCTAATAACAATGTCGTAATTTGATCTGACACACACACACAAAAAAAAACATTATTTTTTCAAACCACAAAAAAAAAAAGCTAAATAGTTTCTAAGAGACTGATATTAATTAGTCTTAATAAAGATTTGGGTTTTACCAGAATAACTATGAGACCAGTAGATGGATCCTGTCTCTGGAACCACAAGTGAAAAGAGCGCGGTTTCTGGTTTCTTGGACGACACGTAAGTATTATTTCCAATGACTCGGTCAGTCTTTCCTTGTAGTTTTGTCTGAGAAAAATAAACAGCGTTGCCCGAGCAGTCGAGCAATGGGTCTACTTGGATCACTGAATCTGCTTCTGCATTCTTTGGTATCTTATAAAGCTCCCCTGTTCTTGAGAACGAGTACAATGTCCCGTCTAGTGAACCAATCGATACCAAACCTTTGAAACAAAACGATGGTTAGATAAAAAGATTGATCTTACAAAGGTGAAATTAAAAAATTCATTAATGGAACTAACTGTTTGAGTCTATCACAGGGCCTGAACCAGATAATGGACCGACGGTTTTTTGCCATAGAATGTCGCCGGAAAACGAATCTAATGCGAAAACGAGCGACTTAGTCGGGAAAACAACGTAGACTAGACCATTATTCCCCGGTGTAACGGTGAAGAATCGATCCACGAGACTAAAATCATGAATCCATTGGTAGTAAGTGCCACGGAGGGATAACGAGTAGAGTTCTCCTTCATTGTTTGAAATCTGAAGAGAGCAACAATCAAGAACTCTTGCACTAGTAATGAAATGTGAATTGAGACAAAGAGAGAGAGAGAGGTCTTACATAGATGCTTCCTTCGCAAGAATCAATGACTGGTCGAGAATCGAATTTACAGTTTTCGTAATCTTTACGACATCCTAACCGGTAACCGAAACGTTCGGTTTTGGGCTCGGCAATCCATAGTTGCTGCCGAAGCATATTATACGCGTAGAGACCGTGATTCTTGACCGTGATGTAAACCGAGGAACTCGAAATGCTAACCGCGAAACCGATAATCGTTTCGCCCGCGGGATCGAAGAACAGTTCCGGTTCAGATTTGGTTCCATTTCTCGGGAAATCAACTCTCAGGATCCGATTCTCTGCAAGAACAAGCATCTGAAAACTAACCATCACTTTTAGAAAAACAGAAAGTTTGACAGTTAGGGTTGTGGAGATTAGAATGTATATGAATGTACCTGGTCTAAACCGGAATAAACCGGCGCTAAATCGGTGTTACATTTGAAACTTATGTGTACTGACCAAGCAATCGAACCGTTAGACTCGAATGAGAACAAATCGTTGTCGGAGCAAGCGTAGACTCTGCCGTCATCGCCGATGAGTGTCTTCGAGAGAATTCGAACAGATTTTTTCATCGTAATTTGGTCTGTAACGTTTTGGGAAAGAAAATAAAAACGGGAAATTAGTAATTTAAAAAGTTGCAGAGAATAAAAATGAACCTGGTAATTGAGAAACTGCAGAGAAGACGAAGAAGAAGAAGAGCAATAAGGAGATGAGAAAGAATCTCAAAGCCACCATTGTTTGAAAAACTAAGGAAGCTTATCACAGATTGCTAGATCTTTGCTCTGTTTTGAATAGCTTATCACAAGCCCTAACTGTCGAGAGGAAGAAGATGATGCAGTTAACTCATCTCTAAGTTTGTTCGCGTGTTCTAATTGGATTTTATTGGGCTTTCTAATTGGTCCAGTAAAATTTAAGTCCACCTTCTAATTTATTTTTGTCGACAACAGAGTTTTTTAATCAATAACTGTTTGTAAAACTATTTGAACAAAATAAACAATTTGTAAGACTATTAATTTAATTACCTGTGATATTTAAAATACTGATTTTTTGTTGGTTAAGAACAATTACCATCTTTATTTGTTCAAACAACTATCATCAAGTTGTGATTTTTCGTCTCATTTTTATATCTGTACAAATCTTTTTTTTTAATAAGGCTGTACAGATCCTCCATAAAAAATATTATTAATGAAACGCAGATGGTAAAGAAAGAGAAAAGGTATGCAATTCAAAGAAGGGTCCACACGGTGACACGGAGTATGTCGACCAAAGTAGATTTATGCGCCGTGGAGGGATATGTATGGTCTCAAACTCAATGCATGAAATCACGTAACTCGCGACAAACTGAAAAAAGGCAACTGCCTCCCGTTTTCCGCCACGTGTATGTTTGACGCCAAACAAGCCACAGATTGTTGAGTCCCTTCTTAACCAACTGGTCGATAGTGACATGCTTCTTGCCAAACACGGAATAAATAATTGTACTTCTTCTCCTAACACTAGTTAATGGAGTTAATGTTTTAATATTAAATCTCAGACAAATACTGTAAATACTTGTGATTGATAAATGATAAAATATGTTCGATAATCGATACTCTCAATCTCAAACAAAAAAAATGAATTTTTTAATTAAATGCAAATAGATGATGTAAAGCAAAAAAACAAAAAAAAAACTCACTGAGTTATTACTTCTTCTTTTTGCTTTTTTATCCAACGTAGTAAAAAAATGATCCTAGTATTTATTTCAGGCTAAATATTTTATTATTTTTAGTCAACCGGTCGGTTAAAATATTTTATTTATATTTTTTTTTGGAAATGTAATTAATTTTATTTTAAAGTAAGAAGCGACGAAAGAAAATGTTTAAATAACATAAAAGAATGGGAACAAGCGTCAAGCTAACAAGTAACAACCAAAAGAGAAAACTTCCAATCTGTTTCTCTTTCTCCAAATTCACACTTTAAACAAATTCTTCTCTGTTTTTGTTTTTCATTTCTTCCTTCATGCTCAGGTCTCTTTCGATTCGTTGAGTGATTCGATTGATAGAAATAAACGATCGTTTAATCCAGTCGATTAGTAATCTTAGGGTTTTGTTTTTAATCTCTGTTTCTTGGCTACACAACCGATGACTTATCTCGAGGAAGACGATGCGGTTTCTGAAGTGCGAGTGAGAGTTGAAGAAGAAGACAGAATCAAGAAATTAGGGAATTATGTTAAACTGAGTGACGGGTTCGAAGAACATCGACAAGAAGCAGAGTATGGAGATGAAGAAGATTCATCACCGTCTTCTTCTTCTTCTTCTTCTTCTTCTTCTTGTGTACGGAAGCGATCTCTCTGGTTCTGGATCAAGCTTTCTCTTCTCCTCACGCTTCTTGCTGCTTTGGGTCTCGCTGGTTACAAATGGCTCGCTCCTTTAATCATGGACAAGGTTCGATTTTTCAGATAAATCAATGCATGTCTCAATCCCAGAAAATTCACTGTTGGATTTGTGATTCTTGTGTTCTGTTCTTGCAAAAAAGTTTACTTCTTTATCAATTGGGTTTGATTAGGGTTTATCAATTGTTGTTCTATTTGTGTATAAAGTAGTTTCCTTTAGAATACAAATTGAGCAGAATTGAGATTTGTAGATATATCTGGTCTGATTTCTCTTGATTAGATCCATTCAGTAACATCTTTAGCTCTGTTACTAAACCAATGGCATTGTTGCAGGAGCTTATCCCAATCATAAAATGGGAGATGAGGACATTAACATACCCTATGTGCGGTCTTCTCGTATTCTTATCCGTCGCGCTATTCCCTATCATACTTGTTCCGTCGACGCCGTCAATGTGGGTCGCCGGAATCACATTCGGTTATGTCTATGGCTTCCTCCTTACTTTTCCAGCTATAGCCATCGGTGTCTCTCTTCCTTACTTCGTCAGCTACCTCTTCTGCCACAAGATCCAAGTATGCGATGTGTTTGAAAATCTGAGCAAGAACTTACTTCTTTCGTAATCTTGAAATCGATAATCATGTTTTTTTTGCAGGGTTGGTTAGAAAGATATCCGGATCAAGCTGCGATGTTGAGAGCTGCTGGTGGAGGCAACTGGTTTCACCAGTTTCGTGCAGTGACGTTAATCCGGATCTCGCCGTTCCCTTTCGTTGTTTATAACTACTGCGCCGTTGCGACTGGTGTGAAGTACGGTCCTTACATTGCTGGTTCTCTCTTAGGGATGGTGCCTGAGAACTTTGTTGCACTTTATACGTAAGGTTTTGTGAAATGTCTTTTGCAATTTTTAAGGATAATGAATGGTTTAGTTTAGCATTTTTCTGATAGTGTTTTTTTTCTTTTTTTTTTTTTTGCAGAGGGATTCTTATAAGGAAATTGGCAGATGCATCTACAGAGGAAGAAGAGGGGATGTCGATTTTTCAGATTGTTCTCAACGTTTTGGGATTTGTAGCGACTGTTGTGACAACTGTTCTCATCATGAAGTATGCCAAGAGACAGCTCGAAGTTATGAAGAAAGAAGAGGAAACTTTGTTGCTGCAGTAATCTTTTTTTGTGTCTGCTTCTTCTCCAAAGTACAGGTTTGGTCCAAGATGTGAAAGAGCTTACTACTAACAGACAAGATTTTAGCTTCTTTTTTGATGTTTGAATGAAGATATAGTGAAAAACTCATATATTGTTGTTATTGGAATATATTTAAAACTTTTAATTATTCTTATCCCTTTTTGCTAGATTAATATATTTCTTTAATATTTCATAGATATGAATTAAAAGAGATTGGAAATTGGTAAAAAAAAAATTATTCATAAACCAAGGCTATTTGATTTGATTGTAAAACAAAATTTGTTTTGTAAGTAGTCAGTTATCATATCAGTTATCAACTTATCACCATCAAATAATATATTTGAATATTGTGGGCTGAGTAGAGAAGAAGCCCATATTTAATTTCGATGTCCATTGTTCGTTTCCTTTCAAAATCAAATAAAATATATTTTTTTCAAACTACGAAATTATTCTTTTTAAATGCTTTCGACATATTAAATGGTGGCGACAAAAAAAAAAAAAAAATTGGTGGAATTGAAGAAGAAACCTTAACAGTTTTTTGAAGTAGATGTCCATCCCATACTGCGCATGGGAGCCCAATTCAATGAACTATGTTATCGTCAACTACCAAACAACATAAGAAGAGCAATCAATATTTAATAAACTTTTTTTTTTCAAATGAAAATAATAGTGGGTGAGCACTGCATGGCTCAAAATTAAATTTGGATTCTGACTCTAGTCTATTGGTTACAATGTTTAATTTTGGTGCATTTTAGACCTCCCCAACATGCCAACACACTAAAGCGAGCAACAAATATGTTCAACAACCCTCATCCCCAAATAAATGTTGTCTTTGTACCCTTCAAAAAGTAGCTTTTGGTCCAAAACCCAAAACCTTTTAGACTGGTTTGTCTTAAAGTTTATACTTAATTCAGTTATGTCTTAACTATGAACAACCAAAATTAAATATTTGTCCTACCCTCTAAAATCTTCTTGTCAGTATTTATATTCTTATCAGTTACCTCTTTAAACTTTGGACTAAAACTTGTACTCTAGTGACAAAAGAAATTGCATGCCGATTGAATAAAGTTGAAATTTTGTAATATCCTGTTTTGAATCAAAAACAAATATATTCTTCAAATGCAATTAATAATAAATATGTTGTATGCTTCTGACTTGGTACCACTGTCAACGCTGTATCTATATGTCTTTCATGCGAATAAAAATCCATTAGTCATTAATGGCAATCAGTGTCAGCTTGTCATCTGGTGAAAGTGAAACACATGCTCTCATATCCTTACAAAAATTCAAAAGATTTTAAAATACTGTAAACCGTAACGAGCTGTTCGGCTATTCCTGTGAAATTATAGCTCAAATTTTCTTGCCACTCTAATTTTGAAAAAAAATCTTGCCACTCTAATTTTTTTTTTTTTAAATGAATGCGTTAACTATTATTATTATTATCATGATATACCAAAATATGAAAGGAAACATTTGTAAAAGATAAAATCACATTAAATTTGATGACCAAAGCTTTCCAGGTAGTATTTGTTAAAACTGGAAATTATCATTCAATTGATAAGTTTTGCACTATTTTTCATTCTCAAATGGTATATTCATCCAACAGTCACGCTCAAAAGATACAAAGAACAAAGGTGTGACATGCACAAAAGAATATTCCCTATTATATTATTACCATAGTAAATGGAAATGGTAAATCGAAATACGGATTTCTTTACATAAAAAGATGGAGACAAGTCAAACTGGCCAAACGAATACAACCGTTGATGACCAAATCGAAATTATCCACACGCAAAATTCTCTCGATTACCCGCCGAAAATCTCAGGAAAACGACAGCCAATAAAGCTCGTCAAATTACACGACACTCGAAGCCTGACGTCATGTCCTAGCCAAAGTTACGTAAACACCCCTACAAACTCTGTGTCTCAGACGAGGCTACTGTAGTCATTTCAACTACCCCTCTCACTAGTCCAATCAAATTCAATTTTTTGTCACATAAGAAACGCTGCACGCTTACCCTACGGCGTCGTTTTGTGCTGATGGAATAAAAAGGGGGAGAAAAAAATATAAATTAAATATTTTGCCGTTTTGTCGCTTTTATAATTTTCAGAAACAGTGAAAGAAAAATTGTGACGTTTATTTCCTTTCTCTGCATTCTTCTTCAATCTTTGCTTACTCATCAAAATCGATGATGAATCAGAGATTTTATTAGGGCTTCCTCTGCACTGATTCGTGTGGTGAGAGGCTTCACGTGACGTGGAATCCGCCACTGCTGCTTGTTCACAAGAGAGAGACAAAGACAGAGAGAGAGTGACTGGAGGTTTGAGAGAGAGAGAGAGAGAGATAATGGAGACGGATACGGAGTCGGAGAGTGAGGAAGATATGGAGATGGAAGAGCCAATGGTGTTCGAAGTGAGTGAAATCGATTTGGAGTATGAGTTTGATGCTGCTCGGTGGCACGATTTCACTCGGGAGGAGGCGGAGACTGAGTCTCGTGTCGCCGAGCTCTGGTTCGAGTCCGCTCAATCATACCCACCTTCTCGTGAGTATTCATTCAAGTATTGGGTGAAAATTTTGATTTTTTTTTTTTGCGTTACGTCATCATAAAAATTCAATTTTGTCGTCCATGCCTCCAAAGAAGCTTCCTTTTCGTCTTTTTCCAGCACTAATTTGAATGATTTCATTAGAAAATTCGGATTTTAGGATCAAAGTGTATTTATGTTGATTAAAAATTTGATTTTTCAGCTTTTACAAGGAAGCTGTTGATGATAGAGGAGGTTTCTGATGACAAGACCGAGCCTTGTTCGTCGAAATCAGAAGATGGGGAAGTTGCAGCAGATGTCATGGAGAGCGACAGAGACATCAGGGAGCAACCAGATGATGTGAATGAAACAGGTGAGAATACATTGGATTTATATTCCAAATTAACCAGACAAGTTTATGTTTTTGATCTAAAAATGGTTTCTTGTCTTCTTTCAGGAAATGTAGTGAGGTCTGAGGTTTTCACCTTCATACATGGTGGTAGTTTGAAGAAAGATCCAAATCAGTCCTTACATAAAGGTGATCACTTTACTATATCCACTCATGTAATTTTCTCTTCTTATTTGGTATTTGACTTCATTGGCCAGACTCATTTTCTGTTAAAGCTGCTACTTTTGCATTGTTTAGTTTTGCTTTCTGTTTAAAAGTCTCATTTTTTTCTACTTCTTGCCAGGGCCAACATTTAGCAGTCGCATACACTGTGATAAAATAAAAAGCCAACCAAAGCCAACCACAAGGCCAACACCTAGAAGCTCAACATTGATGAAACCTACCGCTAGCCAATTGGCAAAACAAGATAGTGTCAGGTTATTGATTATGAGAATCAAATAGTTTTTGGTGTCTTTCTTCTGTCAAGTTAATTCAATGAGCTTTAAGACTTTGTTGCTTTCTCATAGACACCGTAAGCAAGTGGGTAATATGAATATCAAGGAGAAAAGCTTGTTTCCTTCATCTGGATCAGAAATCCAAGCTTCTAAAAGACAGAAGCTCGATGGAGGTCTACTTCATAAGGTTAAGAGTGTTTAGTACTTCAAAAACAGGTTGATTCAAGTGTTTTGACTAGAGGCAGTAAAAGAATTTTTTGGTCTTTTCTCTTTTTAAGGTTGCTGCAACGTCACAGGAGATGAGCTTTGTCCACAAGGCAGTCAAGAAGATTACTGTGCCGCAGGAGCCTGATTTTGCAACATCACATAGAGCAAATAGGATACGGTTAGGGCCTAGAACATTGGCTTGTCAGTGAATTGTTATGGAAAAGGTCACATCTTTACAGTCTGTTGCATGCACCAATGATTATTTTCAGGCACAGGAGTGATGCTACATTGGAGCAAGACTCAGGATCAGTGTATAGATTCAAAGCACGTCCCTTCAACCGAAAAGTTAGTATCTCTGCTAATCACTTAACATGGAAGTCATTTCTTGGTTGTGTCCCAAGCTCAAGCATGTGTATGTGTTTGTATGTAGATCTTTCAAGCTCCATCGTTGCCCATTCGGAAGAAGAGCACTCCTAAACTACCAGAATTTCAAGTAAGCATTGGAAACTATATGCGGCTTCAATGTTTTACTTGGTTTGTTAGTATAAAAACCTTATCTTGGGGCTTGTTATCAGGAGTTTCACTTGAAGACCTCAGAGAGAGCTATGCAACATTCATCAGCAGTATCAACAGGGAATCATCATTATCGAAAGGTTATACATCAACTGAACTTAAACGATTACTTCATATCGATGTGTAGAGACAGTCTCAAAGTGCTGATGTTAAGGGGTTGAATATTTCTTCTTCACAGGGGTCAGAAGATAAGGCGGATACGACAGCTTTACTTGACGGTGTTAACAGAGAACCAAGGAGGTACAACCTATTAAAAATCACAGATGGTTTCTTGCTTTCTTACTCCAAAGTCTTGTATGAAAATCATTGTAATAACTCTGTGGCCTTAATTTTGACAGACCAAGAGCTACGGATATGCCTAAGGATGATGGTAAAAAACAGTTTCTAAAAGCTCGTCCTCTTGACAATAAGGTATCATGTTTTTAATTTTTTCGTGTTGAGTTTGCTTGCTTCAAGCTTTTCATACTCATACAAGTTTCATTTATATTAAACAGATGGTTTCAAGTAGACCAGACATTGGCATTTTCAGAAAAAGCAAACGAGAAACTACAATTCCTTTGCCAACAGACCTTTTCAGTAAGGTACAATTCACAGCTTCATAAATCATAATCATTAGGTTCCACTGAACATATTTTTTTCTCCAAGAACTTTCATTTACAATAATAGTTTTAATTTCTTACAGCTCTCGCTAAAATCCGAGCTTCAGCCGAGCAATGGATCCCGTTTACGATTTCCTCAGCCTGAACAAGTAAAGGTTACTGCAACTTGTGTGATCTTCATTTCATTTGACTTTCTGTCCTAGCTTTATTGAGTTTTACAATCTTTTTTCATGGCATAAGGGCTCAAAGGAAAATAGACTCAACTCCTTTCAAGCAGGGAATGAAGTAAGCTAATTGATTCAACCCTCCAACTACCTCTTACAATTGCAGGTTTTTTCTTGAATCATTGACCAAGATTTAGTACAATTGCTGCAGAGATCAAGCAGCGTGACGGGTAAACAACGCGGTTTATGGACAACTAGGAGGTAAGCTAGAAGCAGCGAGTGCAACTAAACTAACAAGTAATATACAAAAGAAGTATTTCGATTTGGCAGGAGCGTAGCATTCGCTGATTGGTGCCAAGAAAAGCCTTTTTTTTTTAATTCTATGGAAGAGCTTCCCTTGTTGTGTACATTTAAGACTTGGTTCTCTTAGGGTGACGACTAGTCAAAGCAAAGGCTAACATTATGAAGAAGTAAATTATGTTTTCTCAGGGGATGTGTTGTGACAGTTTATGGTCGATTATTTTTTGGGCTAAAGGAAATGTATATTGATTGATACTCTCATTCATTTCTTGATATGAATAAAATACAAAAAGAGATGTTGATAATGGTTCTAAACATCTCACTTCTTGGTTTTTGAGATAAGATTCAAACGTATGGCATTGGGGAAAAAAAAAAAAAATGTAAACGTATGGTTCATTGGTTCATGTGACTATGTAAATATGTAATAGCAGATTCAGATAACAACAAATAAAACCGAACCGGAGACCTTAGTGTGTTAGACTGACGTGATAACCAACAACACCACGAAACCTTTTTGCATTTGCAGCTCATTTTTTACTATATAAAACGTTTGTTTAGGTCCAGACAGAACTGATTACGCCTGAAATGTAAGCTTAGAGAGGTTTAATCAAGTAAATTTTTTAAACAATTCATTAACTTTTAAGATCAATCAATTCTATAGAAATTCATCTCCTATTAAGCCCCTCCCCCTTAAAGCCTTTTTGAGTATAGCTTACGTATATGTTAAGTAATTTTTCAAGAAGAGATTTTTTTTGTTAAAGAGTTTTCTTTTATTATTAATTGAAATATAGTTAGAGAGAAGCTAAAAGAACCATTACAGCCATCAAAACCAGAGTTTAATCAAAGAATATCTGCATCAGAGCATAAAGAAAAAGTACTTTTATTTGATAATTTAGTTATTATAAAAATAAATATAACTAATTATTTCTATATAATTATATTTCTATAATACTTTTCTTCAGCTCAATTCCATGTGTCTGCTTCAGCAACCTAGAATCATCATCACCATGAGCATAAACTAAGCCTATCCCACATTTTCTGAACTGACAAGTCTCAACCTTCTTATTGGTTTCATCTAGTCCTGGGCACAAAAACCCGAACCGAACCAAACCGATTTTGATGAAACCGACCGAAAAAGGCACAAAACCCAAATGGTTTTTAGATTTCTAACCCCAAAAAACCAAAATGAATCCGAACCAAACCGAAAAAGGAATAAATACCCGAAATATAATTATATAGAAATAATTAGTTATATTTATTTTTATACAGTAAAACCTCTATAAAATAATAATGTTGGGACTTTGAAAATTTATTATCTTATAGAGGTATTACTTTATCGAAATTATAATTTGTTAACTTATAGATACATATTTTCTTATTTATAATATTCGAAAATTATTCTCCATATAATAATGTATTAAGAATGTGAAAATGTATTAAGAATTTAGAAAAAAAAATTATTTGTTAATATAACATGCATAAATTTGAAATTATGACTAAAATTTTTAGATATCGTAATAAAACATGTATTATTAGCTTATTTGAATATATTTATATAAAGTTTGTTGCATGCTAAAAGTCAAAATTTTAGATGAAATTATAATTGTTAGTATTGATAATAAAGTTAGAATAAAATACGATGATACTTTTGAATATATTTACACATAAAACGAATAATTATTGTGTTTATAAAATATTTCACAATTTTATATGCATATAAAAAAGTTAGAGGTAAAATTAAATTTATAGTTTATTAAAAAAAATTTAGCATGTATCATATATGTATAGTTTTATATAATTATTACTTTAATTTATTACTGGGACTATATTTTTACATAAGAGTTTCAAAAATATTATTATCTTATCATCTTATCGCATATTGCTTATTTTTACACTGGCCCGAGTTGGGACCGGATAAATTTATTATCTTATAGAGATTATTACTTTATCGAGTATTACTTTATAGAGGTTCTACTGTAAAACCTAAATTATCAAAAATTATAATTCTATCTTGAATATATTAGTTATATTTAGAATAAAACAACCAAAATATTTGAATATCATAAATCTTATAATGATAATTATTTAAATTCCATTTTTTTTGTTGCAAAAATTAATTTAATTTCATTTAAACTATTTTATTTTTTAACTTTTTAATGCGATGTTTTGAAACCCGAAACCAACCTGAAACCGAACGAAACCGAACGCCCAGGGCTAGTTTCATCATCCATCGCATGGAATTCAAAGGAGGCTTTTGTTTAACAACAACATCTACTCTCCTCATAGAGTTTCTTGTGATGAATGTACTTGTTGAATCCCATGAAGACATGGTCCGAATTTAGCTTTCTTGTTCCATGGTCAAGCATTCCACACGGTTCGCTGTTCCTGCCGGCAAGGATGAAATCAAAACTTGTAACTGCACCATCTGGCTTCTCGAATTTGCAGGAACAACTCTGGAAGAGACGTCTTGCACGGTTATCACATTCTTTGAAGGCTAACATTATGAACAAGTAAATTATCTTCTCTCTGGGGATGTGATGTGACATTTATGTTGGATTATTTTTTTGGCTAAAGGAAATGTATATTAATGGTGCGAATACTCAATTCATTTCTGTTTTTTTTTTTTTTTTTTTNATTCATTTCTTGATATGAATATAAAATACAAGAAAGAGACGTTGATAAAGGGCTCTACAAGTCTTACTTCTTGGTTTTTGAGATAAATGATAAATCACATGTAAAAAAGTATGGCGTTGGCCCAAAAAATTATAAAAATAAAAAATAAAATAATGGCTTCGCCCGGGTTCGAACCGGAGACCTTCAGTGTGTTAGACTGACGTGATAACCAACTACACCACGAAACCTTCTTGCATTTCCTGCTCATTTCTTCAAATATAATGACACTACTACATTCATCCTTTATTGGTTGGCTGCAATCAGACAAAACTGCGAGAAGTGTTTGTGTTTGCCTCTCTCCTTTCGTTTCGTCGATGTCTGGCTCAACTCTTGCCGCACGGTTTCTTCTCGCGTACCCCTCACGCGCTCTTCCTCTTCTTCATCACACGAAGCTTGATCTCCGCTGCAAAATGTCTTCTTCTTCGTCTTCCTCTCTTACTCATTCCATCACGCTTCCGAGCCGACCCACCGAGCCTGTCCGTGTCGCTGCGGCCGCGGGAGTCTCTTCCTCTGATTTCAGGCGAGATTTTTTTTTTGTTTTTGAATCTCTTCCTCGAAATCCATATCGTGGAATTCACCGTTAGTTTTCCGGTTTATGTGTTGTAGGAATGCTATAGATTCGACTCTGTTCACGAATTGGCTTAGAAACTTGGAATCAGAGACTGGAATTTTAGCTGATGGGACTATGACATTAAAGCAAGTTCTTATTCAGGTAAAAAATTTGATCTTAAACTCATTTAGATGCGTTTTGATTTCTATATAACTTCTTGACATTTTTGGAGGTTTCTTGATTAGTTCAGTTCTGAGAGTTAACAAATGGTATGGTACCACAAGTGAATTTTTCTTTCTAAATGAAACAGCTCTTAATCTCTGAATTAGGGAGTTGATATGTTCGGGAAACGAATCGGCTTTCTCAAATTCAAAGCTGATATCTTCGACAAGGAAACTGGTCACAAGGTATCTAAATCATCACCATCTTCTTGTATGTTAGTGTTTTTGTTTTCTTGTATATATTTGTGTAAGCTAAGAAGAGAGCATTAGGTTCCAGGTATTGTATTTGCAAGAGGACCAGCCGTGGCCGTGCTCATTCTCTTGGAGTCAGATGGTGAGACTTACGCTGTTCTCACTGAGCAGGTATAGTATAGGTCTTCATTCATATTTTTGTCATTGATTTTATATGTGGGAATATACAACAAAATCACGTTACATATAATGGTTTTTTGAAAGGTTCGTGTTCCTACGGGGAAGATTGTTCTTGAATTACCTGCTGGAATGTTGGATGATGATCATGGTGATTTCGTTGGCACTGCTGTTCGAGAGGTACACCTTTTTCTTCTCTTTAGTCGTCGAATGTCGGTCCCCTTGAATGTTGTGCGGAGAATTTTGAATGTTATACATCATGCTAGGTGGAAGAGGAGATTGGTATAAAACTGAACAAGGAAGACATGGTTGATCTGACTGCTTTCCTTCACTCATCTACAGGCCACCGTGTATTCCCTTCTCCGGTAAGCCACCGTGTTCTTTTTAGAATGTGCTTTGGAATATTTGGTTGATTGTTTTCTCTCTTTGGTGTCTTCTCTCTCTCTTGGTTCAGGGAGGATGTGATGAAGAGATGAGTGTGTTTCTCTACACAAGGCAAGTGGCACTAGAGACAATCAGAGAGCTACAAGGCAAAGAGACAGGACTCCGTGAGCACGGCGAGTTTATCAAAGTCAGGATCGTCCCATACAGAGAGCTCTGGCGCAGAACAGCTGATGCTAAGGTTCTTATGAGCATTGGTCTCTACGAAATGGCTCAGAGAGATGGTCTCCTGCCTAGACACTCATACCAATCTCAAGAGAGTCTGAAAAGAAATGACCAAGTAGATTGAGATTATGTATGTGTTCTTATTATGTAAAAGACTGGAAGGAGATTTCTTTTTGTAAGGTTTATGACTTTGTAGTTTGTAACTTGGTACAGTTAAAAAATGAGAACTCATCTTTAAAACGAAAGATTTTACAAACCTAATTTAGGTTTCCAAAAGCTTAAGCCATTGCCATACGTGAAACTGTACATGTTTTGGCAACTAAAAGAAGAAACGTTTACGTTACAGTGTCTTCTGGTTTCTACTAAACCACCAGACCAAATGAACATGAATTACACAATATGACAACAAACTTCTCCATCACCATGCTATCAAAACGGCACTGACAAATTCTTTGTGCGTTTTGATGCAATCTTCGTGGTTAAAGAGTGTTGAGTTTGAAAATACTAGGATGAATTCCGTCCTCTCTTTCTTGATGATGGCCGGTCTTTGGAAGAACCATTGCTTCTGATAAAAATGGCAAATAACAGAGAGAGAAAATTCAGATAATGCAGGGGGGAAAATGAAGCTTTCTTTGGTTCATGAGCAGGTTTTGTAAAGCTTACACAACATCTGTTTTACTTGATGGCTCTTGTGTGGCCCGTGATTGCGGAATCACCTGCACACACACAAAGAAGGTTCATCGAGTAAGAATCAGCCACTGATGATCCTTGTGAAGTTATAAGCATCACATAAGAACATGACAAAAGCTATATAATGTTGCAAGTATTCATTCTCAGGTCAAGCCACAGATTAAATCTCAATGAATATGTTAAAAACAGTGATAGATAAAACATACTGACAGGAAGACCAACTTGTTTCATGCATCTGCTGTGAGCTTCGAGGTATTCTTCATAAGACTGCAACCAAAACAGAAACAAACACAATCACAAGACTTTGTCAATGATTAGACAAACACGGAAACCAGACTTTTCTCAAGAAACTGAAGAAAGTCCCTATAACATCACTGTAGAAAGCAAAAATTTGAGCCAAGACCCTGAGATATGTACATATTATGGATAAAGAAAGAGATCAATGAGAATGGCTCAGAGATTAAAAAAAAAAAAAAATACTACAAAATGTTGTCACCAAGTTTCAAGTAGCGTGCAATAATAAGCATTCTCTGATCCAACTAACATCATGGTTTACAAAATGATCTAGTTCGAGAACAAGAAACTGTAGTAGAATGGAATTTTCAGCATAAGTTACAAGCAGATATGGCACTACCATGTTAAGAAAATCATCATCGGTTAAGGAACTGGCGAGAGGGCTATCCAAAGGCAGACCCCATGAGTTGAAACGTAAAGTCTTTTCTTGCTCCGCTCGAGAGTTATATCCTCCTCTCTGTTGTGCAAGATGGAATCTGCTGAGATCATCCTGGTTTGAGTAGACCGCAGGAGGGTAAGGCATCGGCGAATGTCCCCACATATTGTTATTATACTCTTCGTCTCCTGAAGAAGATGGAGGTTCTACAAGAGACCTTTTCGTTGAATAATCATCCTTACAAGAGCTGTAACAGAATAGAATCAAGAACAAGCATATATAAAGAGATTCCAAGAAAGAACGAAAAACGTCTGACTTATGGAGAATACCTATTCAACAACCCATCATCGCAGCTATTTGCATCAAGAAGCTCACAAAGTGCTTCACCAAGATCTTCCGGCAACTCCTAGAAAAATGCACACACATTGGAGTCATTTTGCAAATTTCCATAAACCTCATGCTTAAACCTTGGTGTATACCTGGCAGTCTCGGCTAATCTTGACAGGCTTGAAATCATTCAAAGGATTCTTGAGATGAAGAGTTTTCTGAAAAGGCAATTCACTCAACCGCAACCATTTTACTTTGAAGCTACGTCCCCAGGGGTTGTTCTTGCCACCTCCTTGACTCCATATATGGTCTCGTCTCCAGCCCACAGCAGACAACATCTCTGCATACCCTTGGAAGAAACCACTCATGTTCACGCTGAAAATCAACACCACTCTACCAGAATTCTACATTTTAAAGAATATAGTAAAAGTCAGTCAGTATCATACCAAGAAACTAAGCGTAAGGTTTACAGAAATGGTACTTACATGAAAAGCACCTTCCAAGATTGGCTCATTCATGACTTGAGTAGCCCAAATCCCTTTCTCGACCGAGAGTTGAATGTTCTCGTAGTTTAGACTTTTGATGATGAAATATCTCGTTTGATACCCGGTTTTTTTACTCTTCTTGTTCCCGTTATGATCAGTAAAGTTACCTCGTTCGACTTCTACCTTGGAATGTTTATGATCTTCTTTGCTTATGTAACTTGAACTCTCTGTCAAAAAGTGATTCAAACAAACACACAGTTACAAGAAGCCAAAGAAAAAAAAAAGTAAAAAAAGCTACATTTAAACAATTTACCTGGATCATCAGAGTTTGCGTTATCTTGTTTCCAATCAGTCAAAGAAGAATCAACAACAGATGCATTCTCCTTGGCGTTATCACAAGACATGCCTATTTGTTAAAACACTATTCAATATTCCAACAAAACAAGAACAGAAAAAACACTTAATTAAAATAAGCATAACCCATAGAGATATATTCACACTCAAATCTTTGACTAAACTAGAATGAGAAACTAGTGTAGTTAGTAAGCATTATTATACTACAACAAACAAAATTAGTAGTCATGATACTAATTAAGGAAGTTCATCAAAAGTAAGCAAAAGAGCGACTTGTAAGTTGTAATAATAAAATAGACTAAATCAGTAACCTAATCATTCTTCTATTCAGCCTTAACAACTTTCCCCAGAGGAGCCTCAATTCGATGTAGAAGACAAACAAAAAGGCCATTTCGATTATTAAAAAAAAAAAAAAACACATACAATAATCCCCAGAAATCAATTGAACAGTCGACAGTTAACAGTAAGAAGTACAGTTGACAGTAGAGAGAACGAACCTCGAATTATCAAAAAACGGTTTTCGGGCAGAGAAAGAGAGAACACACAAGTGAAGATGTAACGACTCTCTTTATTATGTTTCTCTATTTGAAAAACCCAACGAAAAGCCCTAATCTTCTCTGCTCGGCATCCCTCTTTTTCAACTTCTTCTCTGTTTCGTAATTTCTTTTTTTCGGCTTTTTTTTTTCTTTCTTCTTCTTCTTCTTCTCTGACTCTGGGATTTGGTTCTCATTATGGAAGAGTAACGTGTAGGTGAGGAAATGTGTAAATTGAACGGACAGGATGCGATGGAAAATTAAATCTAACGGTGCATCACTTGGCTGTGAACGGCTCAAGTTAACCGCTGGTTTACTTTAATGTAGGAAATAATGGGCTCAAAATTATTAATAGGCCCATTTCAATAGGCCTTACAAAATGTAGTCGCTTGGTCTTTGATCGTTGACTCGTCCTCTCTCTCTCTCCATCTGACTAAACCAATGCTTGATCTGCCTTTGAGCTTTATTTTTTTAATGAAAAATGTTGTGTTTATATATATATATATGTGTGTGTGTGTGTGTGTGTGTGTGTTTGAATACTGATTGATTTCAGATTTTTGTTTCTTAGTCAAAAGATGGAATTGAAATTTTGTACAAGCTAGTCTTGCCATGAAAGCTTTGTCAAAAGTGTACAAACGGTCTTCTGAATAACTCTGTTTTCATTAAAAAAGGGCATGAGGAAGAGGAAAAAAGTAGAAATTGTTATTCTTATGTTTTCCTTTTAAATATCTTATTAGCTAACTAGTTCGGTTTTAGTAACACAAAACCTTGTTCATGTTGAATAAGATGGGAAGAAAACAAAATAATATTTGTTCAAGACAAGAAGAGTGAATCAAAAGACATAAAGTAAGGTTTCAAACCTTACACATATCAGCTTCGTAGATCAATTTTTTTACACATATCCTCACCTACACTTTATGTGTTTCTTGGTGTGAAACAAAGTAAAGGTGCATCAAATCAAGGTGCAGCTTGTGTCTTGTCGACAAGGTGGACAATCTGTGTTAGGATATTATGGTCGTCTCCCCAAGTTGTGGGAGTAATTGCTGATGCTTTGACAAAGGCTCTTGCGCGTGAACATTTTCATAGATTGATGTCCAAGTTGGGAGTTTTTGATCTCCACTCTCCAACTTGAGGGGGAGTATTAAGATATATAAATACACAGTGTTAAAGAATAAGGATAGAGTTTATATTATGATAGAATTCAATTCCTTGTATTTAAGAACCTAAAGTTATCTAGTGTTTAAACATACTTGTATAAATCAAGCCAGTTAAACACGTTAGTCTACACCAATCCTGGGCTTGAGAATCTACTTATCTTTTTCTTCTTCCACCTTCAGATATTTTTCTTCCTTTAAAAAAAAAAAAAAAAAACCTGATAATTGATGAAGTAAGAGGATTGACAATGCAAAAGTAACGTTGATCGTTGTTGAATATAATCTTTGTTCAAATAGAAGAATAAGAAGAGTGAATGAAAATACATAAATTAGGGTTTGTAATTTGAGACTAATCATCATCTCGTATTTCTGCTTTTCAAGTGCGACTGACCTCAACACTTTTTTTTTTTTTTATCGTATCGACGAAATTGCTATGTTTTTCTTTCTTTTTGCATCCTGCATGTTGCTTGATTCGCATTGAACTTGGAACATAAAGAGCACACACTTGCCCGACACCCTCTGAGGCTCTGACTGCACATTCTCCAAAATCCAATTTTCTAAAATACTTTTCATAACAACTCATGACGAACTTCTTCTCCTCCTCCTCGTCCTCGATGGAGAAACTCGTAGAAATCTCAGGTTTAACGAAGTTTGGTCCCATAGCTATTGTCAAGAACTTGCTCCACGACAACTTTTCGGCCTCAATCTTAGTAGTAATCCATATCTCAATCTTATAAGGAACTATGTGGCGCTGTAATAAAACCGCAATTCTCTTCTCTAACACAAGATAAAGTCACATGGTCTTGCATCCCAAACGGCAGACGCATAAACGGCCCAAATCTCTCTCTCTAGTGTAAAGTCAAAACATATTACGTGATACTCAAGTTCGCCTTGTATTAAGCTCACAGCACACCAGTACGTGTTTCCCTTGAGAGAAACGTTACACTCATGAAACGTGATGAACAATGTTATTCGAGCCTCTCTTTCTCTTGCTGCTGCTTTTTCATTGGGTATCTTTGTGAAACTCATACTTTTCAGTAAAGTATCCAACTTCCTACATGTTAATCGAGCTGCTCTCATAGATTTTAATGGAAGTCTTGTGAAAATATCCTCTAGCAAGTCCCTTGGAAGATCGGAGATCATCCTAAATCGCTTTTTTTTTTTTTTTTTTTTTTTTTTTTTTTTTTTTTTTTTTCCCCTTTTTNCTCCGATTTCTTGTGGTTGAAGACACAGAAACCCTAAATGAAACTGGGCCAATCGTGGGCTTCAGAATCTACTATCTTTTTCCTCTTTGTCTTCCTTTTTATTCAAAACGTAATCGATGGTGGCTAATCAAAAATAAGATATCTGTTGCTGACGTGGAACTCTTCATCGCCACACGATCCTGAAACTTTCACAGAACCAACATCACACTCTCACTCAATTCTACACCACAAAATCCCAAACCTTTTTTGTTTTTTTGTTCTTTCACCGGAAATCACAAGAAAGCACAATCTCTCTCAATTTCTGATTCCCGGAAGAAAAAAAAAATTATGTGCAGTAAGATGGCGTTTACTCTAACGATCCCTCGATTTCACTCTGCACTTTCTCCTCGCAAACCCACTACTACTTGTTCATCTCTACCTCCTTCGAGGTCACAGTGTGCTTACTTCAGCCATGGAGGATCGGTTTCTCTCAGAAGAAGACTTTTCTTACTCCCCATTAAAGCTACTACCGATCAGTCAGGTCTTTGATTATTTTCCCGCTTAAAGTTCCAGTTTTTACTAGAAATCTCGAAGTTTTTAACCTTTTCTAGTGTAGATGTCATGAAGGTTTTCGTTTGGGAACAAAATTGATGTGACAAAGTTTAGATTCTTTTTTTTTTTTTTTCATTTATGGAATATAATTACAAATTTTGGTTATCTTGTGCAAGTAAAATATCGTATGTGTTTGCTTTAAGGTTTTGCAGAAACAGAGTAATCTATAAGTTTTTCTGTCATCGCAATTTCTGATTTAAACAATTAAAACACACTCAAATTTCAAATTTGTTTGAGTAAAGTTGCTGTCTTTATGCTCTAATCAACCTTTAGATTGCTCCTTAGCTTTGTATTGAACCTTTATATTTTTTCAGTCATCACTTTCTGATCGAAACAAGAAACACTCAATTTTCAGAAATTTTGTTTATTGACCATTCCTTTTTGTAACCAACCATTACATTGCTTCTTGAAAGTCTCCTTAGTGGTTAAAAGTATTTTTTCATATACTTGTCTTTCAGGTCAGGTTGGTGGGGAAGAAGTTGATAGCAAGATTTTGCCTTATTGTAGCATCAACAAGAATGAGAAGAGATCACTCGGAGATATGGAACA
The DNA here is from genome assembly GCA_900406535.1 of Noccaea bulbosa. NCBI lineage: Eukaryota > Viridiplantae > Streptophyta > Magnoliopsida > Brassicales > Brassicaceae > Noccaea > Noccaea bulbosa. Next base: position 59,801 of record OVBJ01000251.1, read on the forward strand.
AGAGTTTCTCCAAGCGATGCAAGTAACACAGAGAAAAAAAAAAAAAAATACAGAACTTGTTTTGTTTTTAACTATAAGCTAACATGAATATGATGATGATGATGATAGAGAAATGTTCTAAGTGTTGTGAGGATTGTTTTGTTTCTGCCTTTTCTTTTTCCAGTCATTCTATTACGAAGGCAAAGCGATTATGTCTAACGAAGAGTTTGATAACCTTAAAGAAGAGTTGATGTGGGAAGGAAGCAGTGTTGTCATGCTAAGTAAGTAATGAAACTTTATTATGATATGTAGTTTCTTTACTCCGTATAGGCTTAAATTCTTTAATTTTGTTATGTACTGCAGGTTCTGATGAACAAAGATTCCTTGAAGCTTCAATGGCTTATGTGTCTGGGAATCCAATCATGACTGATCAAGAATATGACAAGCTGAAAATGAAATTAAAGGTTTGTTGTTGTATATACTTAGTTTTATCCATCTTGTTGGAGCCGATGTATCATCATTGATTTCTTGTTTCTGTAGATGGACGGAAGTGAAATTGTTTGTGAGGGTCCAAGATGCAGTCTCCGTAGTAAAAAGGTAAAAGTTATATGATGAATGAAATCAAAACATTATAGAACTTTATTAAAGACTTGTGAATTCATTATTTTGCAGGTTTACAGTGATCTTGCCGTAGATTATTTCAAAATGTTCTTGTTGAATGTACCAGCAACTGTTGTAGCTCTTGGACTGTAAGTATCTGAATCACATAATCTCATATATTTTTGTTACTTCTTTGTTTGTTTGTTTAACGTTGCTGTTTTCTTGAATTGTTCTTCAGATTTTTCTTCCTTGACGACCTTACCGGTTTTGAAATTACATACCTGCTCGAGGTAAAAAACCTCTCTTGGCCAATCTTTTATGGTTTGGAGAATATACTCGTAATCGTTCACAACTATCTTGCAGCTTCCGGAACCATTCAGTTTCATCTTCACATGGTTCGCTGCGGTGCCTGCAATTGTGTATCTGGCGTTATCACTCACCAAGCTGATCATCAAGGACTTTTTAATCTTGAAGGTAAAACCATTCATCTTCTTAGATCAATTCTTGTAATGGAAAAAACAAGAGATTATTCTTATGATCATAAGCATCTATTTTATGCAAGAGTTTTATGTAATTTTTGTATGAAAATGTTCTGATTTTCATGGAGTCTATGTTTGACAGGGCCCTTGTCCAAACTGTGGAACAGAGAACACATCTTTCTTTGGAACGATACTATCCATCTCCAACGACGGTACCACCAACAATGTCAAATGTTCCGGGTAAGCGAAGCTCCTTATCTTTAGAGTCGAAATCCACCACAAAAGAATGTTTAGAACGATTCTTGAAATGTTTTTGATTCTGTTTTAGCTGTGGAACGGAGATGGTCTATGACTCAGGTTCTCGTTTGATCACATTACCGGAAGGAGGCAAAGCTTAAACCTTTGAGCCAAGGTTTAACTCTCTTTCTTAATTTTAAAATTTATGATCAAAGTAGTTCTTGATCCATACCAACTTTAAGATTCTTAGGTTTCTCTTCGTTCTTTGTTTTTTCAGGTAAATGTATGTAAAATGGATACTAACATATGAAGAAGTTCGACAAATCAAAGAAAAAAGTAGGAAAAAAAGAGAGAGTTTATTTGTGTGCTGTTTTGTATAATCTTCAATGTAGCTCTCGTTGACTTGTATTGTGTTTGTTAGTAAAATAAATCAAGATAAAAAAAATGTCTCAACAACTACAAAACCTTGGATTTTTTTTTTTTTGTTATAGTTTTGTATGTGTCTATCATAACTTGCATTGTATATATTTCTCATTAATCCATGAGAAACTGTTATATCTAATATGGTCCAAGACTTCCAAGAATTTTTGTATCTCTATAATTCATCAATGTATGACTATTAATAAGTTGAAACATGATTAAAGTGGGGAACATGCAATAAGAGTTGGGGGATTATTGATCTTTAGAGAGAATACTCAAAAGGAAAAGTCATAGAAGCATTATAGCATGCCAATCTCTATCTTTTTAATATGAAAAAGAAGCAATGAATCAATGATCATCATCATCTTCTCTTGCCCCTATCATCATTATTCACCCAATTTTTTCTCTCCCCATTAGACATAGCTTCCACATGCTTTCATTAAGATCTAGCCCAATATTTGACCCAATGATTTTTTGCCCAACGGATTAATTGAATTTTGAAGGATAGACTTCTCATTTATCATTTTCTCGCCTATATTATTAGACCGGACTTAAAAAAAGAAAAAATTCAAGTGATTTGTATTAAAATGTGCTTTATCACTCTATAATGATTTTAATACAGAATCCTGCACCATGCGGTTTAGATGTTAAAAGAAAGAACCTTGTCATTTACAAAAAAAAAGAAAAAAGAACCTTGTTATATTGTCTTAATTGTATTTTTTTTTTTTTTTTCAATGATTGTTAAATTTATTCAACCCAGAAAAAACTTTATACAGAGTGTTTGTTTTTTGAGCTTTAGTTTGAAAGAGAAAAACAGAGTTGCATCAAATTGTAAGCTAGCTACTCACTATAGCTTCAATTATCACGGTGGGCGTGTAGCGACATTTAAAAGCTTATTGTTGTTGTTGTTTGCTTACATTTAATTTTGATGGAATGATGACATTTTTGGCAAACTTTTCTTCTAAACCTTTTTTTCCTTTCTCTTGGCCATTCCTTACGCCATTAAAGTAAGACTTTTGTATAAGAGTGTGAGGCAAAACATTTAGAAATGTATAAACGAATGAATGGTCGAAGAATATATCAAATCTTTCAGCAAATTAATAAATTAATATAAGAAATCATCTTACAAGACTACAAAGTGTACAAAGCAATGTCACGAGGCTCGAAAAAAGTAGGATAAACATCGGTCATGCTTATTCATTATTATGTCTTGAAAAAATACATAGTATATACTATATACTTATCATGTCTGTCTCCATAACACATGCCAACAAAGTAGAACACAATCAATCTCTTTCTCTTTCTCTCGTCTTCCTATCACTTCCCTCTGCGGAACGTTAACAATTTTTATTCATTTCAGAATCTTTTGGATCCTCTTCACATGGGCTCTCTACCACTCATCTTCATCATCCTTCTCTTTCACTTACAGAAATCCAAATCTCAAACAATCCAATCAGCACATCTTCTTGATCTTATGATCAGAGATTACACCATCAGAAACTTCAACATACATTTCAAGACAGGCACAGTCCAGAAAATCCATCTTCCTTCGAATTTCTCATCCATTGATGTTGATACGGCTAAGTTTAGATGCGGGAGTCTGAAGAGACACGGTGCAAGAATTGGAGAGTTTCATTTTGGTCCGGGCTTGACGGTGCAGCCATGTGTTGAGAGAGTGGTTCTGGTGAGACAGAATTTGGGTTTTAACTGGTCTTCTTCTATTTACTCAACCGGTTATAACTTAACCAGTTACAGTTACGAGCTCGTCTCTCCCGTTCTCGGTTTATTGGCTTACAATTCTAACCCGGACGGTGTAGCTCCAAATCCTTATGAGGTTAACGTAATGGGAACGGAACAAAACCCTATTCTGATAGATTTCTTCAGCAGCAAGGCAAGTGGTAGCTTTAAACCTAACACGAAGAAAAACTCATCTCTCTTGTGTGCTTGCTTCACAAGTAACGGTAACATAACGTTTAGAGAGCAAGTTTCAACCTATGTTTGCTCGGGAACAATACAAGGGCATTACGCGCTTGTGACTAGAGCTAGAGCTCCGCTAAGAGATCATGACGGTGACGGTGGTGGAGTGGTAACGCCGTCGTCGTCTCCGTCAGTAAATGGCAGGGGGAGGTTGAGCCGGTGGAAAGTGGCGGTTGGGAGTGTTATTGGGTCAGTAATTGGAGCGTTTCTGTTAGGGTTATTGGTGGTGGCGATGTTAGTGAAAGGGAAGAAGAAAGCGATGAGAGAGGAGATAGAGAGGAGAGCTTATGAAGAAGAAGCACTTCAGGTTTCAATGGTCGGTCATGTTAGGGCTAATCCTAATGCTTCGAGAACAAGAACGGTTCCAAGATTTGATTACAATAGGTATAGCAACAAGTAATAACATACTTAATAAGTTAGATCCTCCTTCTTACTATTTTTTTCCACCTTTTTACTGTTAACTTAGTTTTTATTATAAATGTTGTAGTATGACTTGTAAGATCTATTATGGATTTAACTGTTTAGAAAATGATGTAATTCAAAATGTTACTAAATTAAGCTGTTTTGGGTTAGTTGGTGAACTTAAGAGCATATACATAAACTCATAAACACTGTCATGAAGTCGGATGCATTTCAGAGTGTAAAAAGAGAGACAAACAAACTGAAGCGAAAAGCTTTTGTCTAGAATGTTTTTTTCATTAACCGTGTGAATTAAAAAATAATTTATGCATCATAAATCATTTTTACATAAAATACTTTCATTTCATCACTGCACAAGTTATAACAGTCCTTTATCTCAAAAAAACAAAAAAAGTTATAAAAGTAGCATACATTTGATCTCTTATTTCTACTGTATACATTTGAAGAGGCATCATAATATTTTTTTTTTAATATACAGTAGAAATAAGAGATCAAATGTATGCTACTTTTATAACTTTTTTTTTTTTTGGAGATAAAGGACTGTTCATGTTAAAAAAAAAGGCGTCTTTTGGAAAAAATCGCTCAAAAAAATGGTCATCGGTGGACTAACGATTAATTTAATGAAAATCGGCGTTTTTCATCAATTGTTTTGTCCAACGTGTTAGACAATAAAGTAAACGTAAGATGATTGGTCAAGCTAATGTGGACCACCTAAACTATTCACGTTCAGTATATATAATTGATTTATTTAACTATTTGTTACATTCAAACGAATTTTGAATGGTACAATAGTATTAAACAGTTTTTCGTATTGGGTCCAAATTAATTTGGATCTCTATTATGAGTGGACCTATGTTTGATCTTTGTAATATATGTGAATTGGTAAAATAATAATATATAATTTTTTAAAATATGATCATATTTAATGTTACTTACTTATAGAGTTATATATATGAAAATATTTGAAAAATACACAAAATATGGTCAAAATTTCATCCTCTAATCCCGGTCCGACCGCCCGATTAATGATTAACGATTTTTTGAAGACAGATTATAACTGTATATACATTTGATCTCTTATTTCTACTGTATCGGAGGCAGGCCGGACAAAAGATTTATTGGGCTAAAACTAAAAAGACTTATTGGGCTATAAAACCCATCAGGGGATAGTTGAGGCCCAATTAAATTGTCCATAAATACAAAAAGACATACTCTATCAACTATAGACCCTACCACACCTGATCTGTCCTTTGTTTTCGCACCAATTTTTCCCTCACGATTTCTGTTTCCCCCAAGAATTTCCCGGGAAAGAAAAAAAAATAAGGAAAGTGAGAAGAAAAAAAAAAAAAAAAAAAAAAAAGGATTTTCAATCTCTACGCAAATCTAGAATCCTGGAGGAAAGAAAGAGCAAGAGAATCAAGTCATCCATGGAGGAAGATCCTCCTGGGAGTAGTCAAACGACGGCTTCTCAGCTGAATCTCCCGCCGTCGATGAATCGACCGACGGTCTCACTCGAGACCTCCCGAATCAACCGTTTAATCGATTCCAACCATTATCACTCTCCGTCGAAGCCTATTTACTCCGATAGGTTTATCCCGAGTAGATCCGGGTCTAATTTCGCGCTTTTCGGCCTCGAGCCGTCGCCGAAGAAGGACGGGAAGGAAGAAGCGGCGGGCTCTTACGCGGGTCTGTTGCGAAAGGCGCTTTTCGGTCCGGAGACGCCGGAGAAGAGAGATGTTGTGACTGGGTTCTCTCCGTCTCGGAATATTTTCCGGTATAAAACGGAGACGCAGCGGCCAGTGAACTCTTTCTTGCCGTTTGGCACTGATGAGGCTCCTGGGGTTAGCCGTAGCCCCGCTAAGTCGCCGAGGAAGATTCTTAGGTCGGCTTATAAGGTGAGGGTTTACTTGCTTCGATTTTTGGGGGAATTAGTTACGGTGTTTAGGGTTTGAAGTTCTGGGTTTTAGGGATTGTACATTGATTTAGGGTTGATTAGAACGTAGAAATCTCTGGTCTTGACGTAATCGTTTGATTTTCTCGGGTGGATTCGTGCAAAGTTGATAGATTTGGGTTTTGAGGCTTTCAATTTCTTGATTCTGTGCCCAAAATTCATCTCTTTTCCTGCATTTATGTATGAGCATTTTGAGGTCTTGGTGTATTGTGAACTAATGCGTACGGTCTACTCTTTTATCTGAGAGAGAAATTCATATTTGTTCTTGTATTTCATTTGCCCTGTGGCTGAGAGTAAAGGCTTCTTGTTGTTGCTGATTAGGTATTGGATGCGCCGGCTCTGCAAGATGATTTTTACTTGAATCTCGTGGATTGGTCGGCACAAAACGTTCTTGCAGTCGGATTAGGGAACTGCGTGTATTTGTGGAATGCTTGTAGTAGCAAGGTGAGCCCTTTCTTTCTTCTTAAGGTCTATAACCTTTGTAACTCATTCATGTCCCAACAAGTTGAAGGGATATGGCTTCCTGTTTTTCTTTTGCAGGTAACTAAGTTATGCGAGCTTGGGATCGATGACAGCGTTTGCTCAGTAGGTTGGGCACTCCGCGGAACGCATTTGGCGATTGGAACTAGTTGCGGAACTGTGCAGGTAAAGAGTTGAACTTGACACATTTGGCTGCTTGAGTTTATGCATGCCTCTATCTATCTAGCTAGCTATATACTTACTACTTGAGGAAGGAGTTTATGATCTTTATATTGTTTTCTGTTTCACTAGATATGGGATGCGGCGCGATGCAAGAGAATAAGAACAATGGAAGGTCATCGCCTGCGAGTAGGAGCCTTGGCATGGAGCTCGTCGGTTCTATCTTCTGGTAGCAGAGACAAGAGCATACTTCAGAGAGACATACGTTCTCAAGAAGATCATGTCAGTAAGCTAACAGGTCACAAATCCGAAGTCTGTGGACTCAAATGGTCTTATGACAATCGCGAGCTAGCCTCAGGCGGGAACGACAATAAGGTAAACTATATACAACCTTCATTTTGTGTCCTTCAAAAACATGTTTTTTTTTTCTGTCAAACAACTTGTGATGATTGTATGATCTCCTTGCAGCTTTTTGTATGGAACCAACATTCAACGCAACCGGTTTTGAAATACTGTGAACACTCAGCAGCGGTTAAAGCCATTGCGTGGTCTCCACATCTTTATGGACTTCTTGCTTCCGGTGGTGGTACTGCTGATAGATGTATCCGTTTCTGGAACACTACGACTAACACTCATTTAAACTGCGTAGACACCAACAGTCAGGTAAACCACAACTCATGCTGGCTTCAGTTAGAAAAAGACGACATTCAGCACTGGGGTTTATAGGGTAAATTTAACTTTCGTTTTTCCCTTGTGCAGGTGTGTAATTTGGCTTGGTCTAAGAACGTGAACGAGCTTGTGAGCACGCACGGATACTCCCAGAACCAAATCGTCGTCTGGAAATACCCAACCATGTCTAAAGTAAGCATTCTTCTATGTTCTTGATTTAGGTTTCTTCATTTTTTCTTTTTTTTTCTTGCTGAATTATGATTCGAAACCGTTGCTTCTTCCTCTTTGCAGCTGGCAACTCTCACAGGCCACACTTTCCGCGTTCTGTACCTTGCGGTATCACCCGATGGACAGGTTAGTCTTTTCATTTTTCTTCTCATACTCATAATCTCATATGTTTGCTTATACTCTTGTGCACTTGCATCTAACACACTTTGCTTGTGTGATCTTTATTTGTTGCAGACGATAGTGACAGGAGCAGGAGATGAAACCTTAAGATTCTGGAATGTCTTCCCATCCCCGAAATCTCAGGTAAAGAACGTGAAGCAATCATTATATATCCGATATTCACTCATATATTCTGTGGAAATGAACAATGGTTAACACAAACGCTCTGTTTCTATCTCAGAGCAGGGAGAGCAAAATCGGGGCTTCGTCTTTTGGTAGAACAACGATTCGGTGAAATCTTTGATAGATGATTGCTCAGGTGGACAAAGAAGCCAAACACATCCCACGCCCTAACTTAACCTCTTCAGAGATTTTGTGCAAGTGTTTGTCATGTGGATGCAGAAATTAGTTGAAACAGATAAAAAGTTATTGTTAGAAGATGAGACTTTTGTGTGGGTTTTAGATTTTCTTTTTAGATGTACAGATTGAATTTTCTTCTGTATATATAACTTTTCTGAAACTTTTGATGACACCAAAGAGAGTAGGATCGATTTAGATTTATATGATCTTTACCATCTACTTTGCCAAGCCATAAAATTATGTGAATCAGAAACCGATTGATTTGATTTATTCGGAAATTAGTGAAAATAATCTTCAACAAAGTAATATTAGATTTATCATGTTTTGCCATATATGAAAATTCAAAAGCAATCGTCCATTTGAATATTCCAAGATTAGTCGTCTTGGTCTGAGATTTATTCTCAATTATATATATATATATAAAAAAAAACAAAGTAATACTTACACGGTGAAAACAAAATCGAAAAAGATGAAGAGAATCAACGAATTTGAGATGAAGCAGAAGAAAAATGTGTGAAATGGACAGAAATGTGAGAAAGAAAAGAGAGAGAGAAATGGGTTGTATTATTTGACAAATGACGATCAAATGTCACAGTCTAGTCACCTCTTAACAAACCTGTGAACGAGCCTCTAAATGTAATAACTTTTTTTTAAAAAAGCTAAATGTAATAACTTTTTTTTTTTAAAAGCTAAATGTAATAACTTGGTTTTGTATATTTCAACTCTTGATTAACCTAATTTCAGTTTTCTTTTTAAAACTTTCACCATTATATGTTAAAGCGAAATGTAAATATGGCCGCCAATGATCAATTTCTCTCGATTATTTCCCCGCATTCTCCACGTGAAGGTAAGAAATTACCATGTCCCAGTAACCTAACGTACCATACAAAACAATGATTGCATTGTGTGAAAAGAAAAATAGATTTAGTGAAAAAAAATTTGGGGGGTAATTTTCAATCGTTTGCCCAAAAAATATTTTGGGGGTAGTTCACCCCGGGTAAAAAAATAATATTTTCTTCAACACTTATTGTGCACTCTCCCCCTATATCTACGAAAAATTGATTAGAAATAAAAACCCTACAAGAAGTAGACTGAAAAAATTAATGTTTAAACAAAAAAAGTAATATGCCGTCTAAACCACTTAGAGAACAGTTTAGAACTTTAGATAGAGAATACTAAATTAAGTGGGTTTCTCAAATAATAAACCGTTGTAACAAATCCATGTCTTTTTTTTTTTTTTTTTTTTTTAAAAAAAAAANACAAGAAATCCATGTTGATAAACCATTGTTGGAGATGCTCTTACAATGCTGTACAAGCCGTTTAGATCACTATGCTGCATATGTCGCTAAATTTTCATCTCCGCCTAAACCCTAGTCTAAAGTGTAGTTGCAATTATGGGAAACCCTGTTAGCACCTAAACACCACTCAAAGAGTTGTTTAACCGGCTTTCTTAAACATTAATCTTTATAATAGACGGGATCTCGCAACAGAGAAGGTTTTGTATCTGACTTCCAATATTTTGTGTTTCATTTTGCAAAATTTTCATCTTTTTGAAATTTGTCTTCTTTAGACGATTTTTATATTCTATTAGTAATGGAGGTCAATACAACCAACAAATTAAAAACAAAAACCCCATATGTCCTACACAAATAAGTTTACTATTTTGGTGAAATCTGTCCACATAAAGAAATAAGTTGGTGGGTCAATAACAAGGACAAGACCTTTCGGTCGCCAAATAATTCTGCCTCCACGTTTTTAACGATACTGTTTACGTTGGCCAGTTCCTCGAATTATGATATATATAGAACCGACTGAAGTCAAGTCACGTTGGTCATATAGAACCGACTGAAGTCTTTGTTTGGTTCCCTAATACATTTATAGTAATAAAATTAAACGCCAAGTCACCTTCTGTCATTTATGAAAAAGGAAGAAAAAGTTACGTTGCACTTAAATACCATTGTATGTTTGTTGTAACCCTCGAATGTTTCCTTTTCACCTGATAGGCTGATACTATATATCATTAGACTTTAGATTCAGTAACTACTAATATTGCAGGGGTTTTTTATCGTTGATCTTATGCAGGTGATCATTTATTATATTTTCTGAAAAGCATGATCATGTTACAAATGACGATTTATTGTATACAACGATTAATCTAACTATCTCTAAATAAACAATATAATCTGCACTATATAAAAGCTTACATTTTTTGTTATTGAAATACGCCAACAGTTACATTCTTTTTTGCTAACCCAGTATAGCCCATCGGGTTTTGCCCACGTGATATGCTCTGCATTCGCATACATTTAGCATACAGATTCGCATAGTTCTGTGTATAATCGAGTCACATTTAGCACCATTTAGAGTAGGTTTCATCCACTTAGAAGCATTTAGCCCTTAGAAAAGCACTATGCATTTCCATGTGCATTTGGAGTATGTTTTGCAGGATAAAGGAGCTTTAAGGAGGAGAGACGATCGGACGTGGTGACTGGAGACAAACAGGAAGCAAATTGGAGCTGAGGCGTATTCGAAGAATGAGCAAAACAGAGGACTTGGGCAGCAAAACAGAGGACTTGAGGAGCCAGACCAAGTCTCGTTGGGCAAGAAAAGTCAAGGCACGCGGCGTTGACCAAGGGACCCCTTCCCCACTTACTATATAAACTATTAAGACCTAGTTTTAGGCGTTTTTTACCTTATGTTATCTTTAATTTCATCTTTGTAAAACCGACTCCTCTCTTGAAGAACA
>OVBJ01000252.1:0-70637 GCA_900406535.1 Noccaea bulbosa
AGTACAAGTATTTCGTAATGTTTAATTATGTGAGAGGTTTTCTCTAGTTTCTACTGTTGACTGGAATCAACAGGTACTATGTCTAAATTACTAGTCAAAGAGAATCTTAGTCATTCCACAAAAAGCAAGTGGCCCCGTTTTCATTGTCCAGGACTATTTCCGCAAAACAAAAACGAAAGAGAAGGAGGTGAAACCTGAAGATAACTGCGAGGGCGAATGTGAAAGCTGGTGTGAGATTGCTCATAGCAGAGGCAAGAGTAGGAGAACCGGAACTTGAGAATCAATTTCACCCTTGTTCTTCTTCTCTGAGGCTCTAATCTCCTTCTCTAAACCATCGACTTCATCATTCTTCAATTTCTCATACCAGATCGTCGATTCCCTTCTTCGTCAGCCCTAATAACACCTTCCTCTGCAGAATCCATGTCGAAAATCTAAATCCTCACCCCAACCAGTGAAGAACGCGCTGAAAAGGGAAACGAATCGCCCAATTCCCAAAAGCCAAAACCCCACACACGATATTCAAGGCCGTGTGTTGGGAAACTGAACAGTTTCATGGAAAGTAAAGTTTTGGTTTTTTTTTCAGAGCGGATTGCGCCAAAAATTATTTCCTGCTCGTTCTTTATCCAATTTCGAAAACAAGTTAGCTTTGCCTTGAGTTGTGTTGTTACTTGTTACTGAGCTGTATATGATTTAGGCCTTTATTAGCCAGCCATTTAAGTTTTTGAACAATTAGATTTCCTAAAATGTAGGAAACTAGTTTTTGACAGTTTTATTCATTTTCTAAATACAAACCAAAAACCATAATTTATGGGTTTTCCAAAAGATTTTGCCGTTAGTTATTTTCTTCAAAAATATTTTATGCATATATTTTTTCTTTTTATTAATTAACAATCTTATATATAATAGGAGAGTTTTCTCTCCATCTAAGCTACCCACCTCACCAATTAAGCATTAAATCATAATTAAACTACTCATTTAACACATATCTATTTATATTTCTCTATATATAAAATTAAGAAAAATACACAAAATAATTAATAAATATAAACTATGTGATAATTTAGTATTAAAAATTAATGAAAGTTGTAATATATATCGGGGAGAAAATAATGATAAATTTTATTCGAAAGAGTATATAGTTATCTTATTAATCAAAAATTTGTATAGAAGATTTATCTTCTTAAAAAATTTGTAATGTGTTTACGAGTTAAAAATACATAGTAATTTAGTTAACATAGTGAAAAGCTAATAAGAAATTAGAAGTAAGAGATTAAAATTTTTAAGTTTTGTGACAAGTTAGTTTTAAAAATACAATTTAAATTTACAAAACTAAAATTGTATAAAATAATCAATGGTCATCATATTCAAACCCTAACTATAATAGGAAAAAAATATATATATATTTTCTACCATTTTTCGAGTAAAAATGTGATTCTACACAATGTTTAAGAATCATTTCTTTGAATCAAATGCTTACTTATAATTTAATGGAACTGAACAAGCAAAATATTAAGAACATGTTAATTTTTTTTAAAAAGAAAGTCGAAAATGAAATACAAAGTTAATGCCGTAATAATATAAAAATATTTAAATGGTTGAGTTAAATCACAATGAACGTTAACACAAAATCATCAAAATTCAAATCAACTGATAAAACAAACATAAAAAAAATTATTGCAACAATCCCGCGCTTGCGCGGGGCTTCAATCTCTAGTGATTTAAATGCTGTTGTTCATACTACATACTTCATACAAGCAAATCTAATTTTTTCAACAACGTAAAATAAATTATTTATATCTTTAAAAAAAAATTATAAACTAATATCAATAAAAGATGTTATTTATAAATTTGTGAGAGTTATTATTTTGAAATAAGAACATGGCTTTGAAAAGAAGATATTACTCTATGTATTTAATTATTTTATGCAAATTTCAAATATAAAACAAAAATGAAAAATTAAAAAACATAATTAATTTTTTTATAAAGTATAATTCTAGAATAAGAAATAATTTTAGATTAAGAAAAACAAAACTATTATTTTTACAAATTCATAGTTTTATTTTTAAGGAAAAAAAATACAAACAAAAACCAAAAACTAATTAACCACTAAAGTTTCTAAAAAACTAAAATCTACAGCAAAACCAAAATCAAAATCCAAAAACCAAAATCAGAAACTAAAATCCAAAAACCAAAATCCAAAATCTAAAAACCAACATTCATGCCTTAGTTTCTGACATATCATATACTGTATGAGGTTAATATACTCCCACAACAAAATCCATGACAGATCACCGTGCCAAGGTAAAACAAACAAGTTTTAACTAAGACATATAACATACTAGGAGAAGTCCCACGCGTTGCGTGCGTTTGAAATATATAAAACAATATACAACATTTTGTAAACATTTAGTGATTTGTTTGACTGGTTTTAAAATTGATTAACTCACTGTTACAGTTATTTATTTTAGTATTTAATTAACTTTTACAAATCGGTAATTATGAAAATTTAATTTCATTTCTTGTTTCTCTGGATAATGCAAATATTTAGTATGGTTGAACGTCATATAAATATATATGGAGTTATTATTATTTCGTAGGAAATTCAAGTTTTATATGTATGATTTAATCGATTGCATATTTTTTTTGCTTGACATTATTTGAATAGTAAAATATCAAATATTTATATCTTGTTTTTCTTTGAGAAAAAAAATTCATATATATTACCGAAATATTTTTATATGTTTGTGTGAATTAAATATGATTTAATTGTGTAATTATTGGGTGAAATAAAAACTATACTATTAGTGTAAATACATTAAACATTTGAAATAGAATAAATCTAAATACAATTATTGGGTGAAATATAACTATACTATTCTTTCATAAAAATTAGGTTGTTTTTATCTAATTAATATTATAATTGTAACACATAGGTTTTTCTATTAATTTAGTGAGACTGTTTGTATTTGATTAAAAGTTCAGTTTATATATAAAATTGTAGTTACTATAAATTTATGAGATGTATTAAATAAAGAAATTATTATAATTTAATGTTGAAATTAGTGATATAGACAGCTTAGATGAAAATAAAAGGGAAAATTCTCCTGTTATATACTCCCTCCGTTTCTTTTTAATGGATGTTTTGGCAAAATGTATCTGCAGTTTTTTGGATGTATCTGGACGTGTTTTATATCCAGATACATCCAAAAAACTGCAGATACATTTTGCCAAAACATCCATTAAAAAAAAACGGAAGGAGTATAAGATAGTGATAATAAATAAAATGGGAAGATGACTTAAATAGTTTCATTTCGCAAGATAATGCGAAATAAATACCCACATATTGGAAATAGGCCTGTTTATTTTTCACTATGTGAATACTTATTTGTTATTATTTTCTGAAATAGGTCTATTTGAGGTATTCCTCTAAATAAAAGTTCACATATAAGAATTAAGGAAAGAAATGTGTTACTTTTTCATTTACAATCACAAATATATTGTGCCAGCTTTATATATTCTACGAATATAGTTGTGCCACTCAATTACATGTTCATAGATTCTACTTGTAAACATGTAAAATATTAACCACGAAAGTAATATGTATTTGACCAAAAAAAACATGTAAAATATCCTATGCGATTTAACCACCAAATTATTTAACTATATGATTATTTTTGTTTAAGAACTCAACACATTTGTTAATGTTCTATAGGCTATAGGCCTATAGCACACTTCCTAAATATTTTGAAACTTAAACCCATCGATGTTCATTAATTATTTACATAGCATAAATGTAAGATAGTATTATCTTGTTTTATGTCAAATCTTTGCTGTTTTAACTTGTAAAGTAAACAAAATGACTGAAAATATTCTCGTCTGCGCAATAACGCCTTGAATGCACAATAATTTACACAAGAGAGCAACAACAAACACCAATGTAATCGTCTTTGATGACGACTCTTCTCTTCCAACATTGCATAAGAAGAAACTAAAGATAACTGAAAAAATTACTCTCTAATCAAAAATGAAGAAAGTCCAGATAAATTTTGCTAAAAAAATTACTAATTAACCATCACTTCTCTGCAAAATCACTATGAAACTACTTTCTTAGGACTCTCCTGCACACCAAATTTCTCAGCTTTCCTCCTGAAAACCACACACAAAAACTCTCATCAAAATCCACAATTTTCATGTCAAGGCACACAATCTTGAAATAGCTCACTTATCAACTAACTTGATTATTGAAGTTGGTCTTTCATATCCTGTATATTCCTTCTTCTGGCCCTTCAAGATCTCTTCCTTAGTCTCCATCTTCCAATTAGCTTTAGTCAAAGACTCACCTAACAACTCTGCAATGTTTGTCGCCATTGCTTCAACCTTCTCCACAAACGGAAAATTCTTCTCTTCAAATTGGTTAGACAGCCAAAGATACATAGACAAAACTTGATGTCTACTCTCCAAATCCAACAGCTCTGTATCGTTCCTAGCAGAGCTCTTTGGCATCCCCATCGCCACATTAACCGGCATATCTTGGCTATAAGTCGAAGCAAACCGATACAGATGATACATTGCTTTCGGATTCCTCACATTAACCGGCGCAAAACAGAAGTTAAACCGGTCTTCTAGAGACAATCCTTCGACTTTCTCCAACATGTTTGCTACTTTCTTGACATGATCATGACGGCACAAGAAGTAAGAACCATCGAGCCTGCAATGTTTCCCAAAGTGATCCAAGAGCTTCGAAAACGCCATATCGGAAACCTTTGCAGCGAAGAGCTCGAGCTGTTCAAAGAAAGGGAAGAGCCCCACTTTCTTAACTTCGTCAAACGGTTGTTGCGCTTCCAAGTGCAGCGTCGTTGTGAGTCCATCTGGATATCGACTTCCTCTCCTTCCAGCTCTCCCAGCGATCTGTTTCACTTGTGAAGCCGGTACTGGAACGTTCTTGTCGCCGTTATACTTGTTCAAACTGTAGAACACAACACGCCTAATGTTGAGATTCAATCCCATTCCAACAGCATCGCTTGCAACCAAAACATCATACTCGTTGTCTTGATCGTTAAACAGATTCGCTTGCTGTCTCCTCGTCTCAGGAGGCAATGCACCGTAGATTACACAGCAACGATGCTTCGTGTGCTTCTCTATAGCCATTTTAACTTCAAAGATCTCTCTTCTTGAGAAGGCAACAACACAATCACCAGACTTGATGTTTTTAAGATCTCCTAATAAGGTCTTCCCTTCCACAACCAACGGTTTAAACCTCTCGTAATGCTCTTCGACTAACTCGTCTCCTGTATCAGCACACATCTTACGCACAATCTCCAAAACACTCGGGTCTCCGCAAAGATGAATCTCGTCCGCTTTTAATCCAAGCAAAGCTTTGGTCCATGCGTGACCTCTACTAGGATCAGCCATCATTTGTATCTCATCAACCACAGCCACTTCATATAACTCATCTGTAGACACCATTTCGACAGTGCAAGAAACATGGTTTGAGAACGGAACATGTTTCTTCTCCTGTCCAGTCAAGAGACTACAGTAAATCCCTGAAGCATTAACCTTATCGAAGACCTCCATAGCTAATAACCTTAGAGGACTGCAATACAAACCGTTCTTCGCTTCCATAAACCGCTGCAGAGCATTGTAAGTCTTGCCACTATTAGTCGGTCCACAATGGTAAACGATCTTCCGCTTCATCGCTCGAGCGAAAGGGAACCAAGTCGCGGGTTTCGTGAGGTCTGCAGAATCAACAACGCTCTTGAAACGTTTGATCTCATCTGGAAACTCTTCGATACAGAACTCAACAAACACAGGGAACAAGAACTTGACAGCTTCATCTGTAGCTCCAACGCGAACAAGATCTTGAACAACCTCGATCTTACATTTCGAAACGAAGAAGTCCCGGAATTTGCTAACAGCGGTCGGGAAAAACGATCTCCCGATATAGATCCCAAGAGCCTGATTAGCTCCCCAACTTGATTGTGCAAAACACCCGAAAATCTCACGTAACGTATCCAATTCACTACTCTGAAGCTTAGCACGCACTTCACTTTGCCTAAGCTCTCTGTATAGCTGCACATGATCATGATACCTAGCGTTTAAAGCACGAGCAGCTTCACTACTCTCTGCAACGTTATCACCAATCTCATCCGAAACCGCTGAATCATTCATCAAGCTTTCATCTACTTCACCAAGCTCATTAACCATACTTTCCTCATCATAATCCTCACTCTCGGAGCCAAGACCTTCTTCACAATCTTCAATATCAGATTCAGCTTTCTCATCGTTTTCACCATTTTTATCCACCGTAGAGGAAAAGCCCCTAGCTTTACCAAACCCAAAACCCCCAAATCTGTAATCATTCCATTGAAGCTGAGCTCGAATCAGGTTATCTGAAGTAAACCGGCTCGTGGGCACATCAAAATCGGGATTAACAAGAGTTCTAGAACCATTTTCTCTAAAAGATTGTAAATTTCGGGTCGATAACAGAAACCTAACTCTCGAAGTATACGCTCTACGCAAAACTCCAGCTACGCCTCTCGCCATAGTCACAACAAACTTCGAATCACAATTAAAATTTGACGATTTTTGCAGTAGAATTTTTTTACCCTGTTTCAGATGAAGTCGCCTCCTTTTTCGTGTTACTTCAAATGGGTTTTCGATTCATGGAGGATAAAAATAGTAAACGAGGTCAAAGCTAGTTCCTTTGAGCGTACCTGAGGAACAGAGACAGAGAGAGAGAGAGAGATGAGGGAAAATTGGTGATGGTAGGCGTTTAAAGCTAAGAGAAGACAAACCCTGCTACAACACATTTCTGTGCCTTGCCTTGTATCGATTCTAAAATTTTGGATTTTCCTTTCCTTGAACCTTAATTAGTTTTCTTTTTGTTATTTACAATTAGACAGTTATAATTTTTGTTAGTAAGATATTTAAATTTCTAGTTTTTTAATTAAGATGATTGGATAAAACTAGATATGCCACGGAATTTATGTTTATGAATTGCTCCTAAAATATTTTTAGATATGAAGAACATTTGTTTAATTTTCAGAAAGTTAAGTGTGATATTCTTAGATTTTTTTTTTCAAAGTTGGTGAATTTTGTTTTTTCCCATTGACAGACGATTTGACATACATATTCAGAGAATGAGAAGTAATTGTGACTTGGCCATTCTCAGACACAAAAACAAAGAGAACATAAATATTTAAGAGGGAGAGATCAAATGTTGTCGATATGTTATGAACTCTTCTCTTCCAATGAGATCTGTAACTCTAAATCTTCACTTCCTCTCTTGATCTTAAGTTTCACCTTATCTTCACCTAATTAATCCACATAGAACAAAAACAAAAATCGGAATCACAGTTAAAGCCCTTGATTTAAAAACTTGAGAATCATTTTCTTGTATATGTAAAACATTCAGCGAGCTTACAGGTTTGTCATCAACTGCAACAATGACATCTCCAAGTATTATATTACCGGCAAAACCCCGAGATGTCGGATGTAATCCTGCTTTTTCCGCCAGACTATTCCCCGGTACCTGCATTCATTCACCATTCACAATCATTATTCACAGAAAAAGAAATAACGGTTTCAATGTTTTAGAGTATATGAAGTGTTTAGATAGATACCTGAAGTACAAGAGCTCCATTACGAACATTGAGTTGATTAGCTACTGGATCCGGGGCTAATTCTATGTTAATACCAGCTCGAAGGACCTGAATTTTTTTGATTCAGTGACAACATCAAGAAATTCCGAGTTATATATGGATTAGGAAAACAAAACAATGAACTTTCAGTGTGCTTACTTTGCTGAATTGGATTAGTTGAGGAACAATCTTCATTACAGTTGACGACGGTATTGCAAACCCGACACCCGCAGATGTTCCTGTTGAAACCAAGAGTGAGTTTCACATGAAACATTTTTAACCAATGAGTCACTGAAAATTCACCTGTCTGTGTGAATATGGCTGTGTTGATCCCAATCAAGTTCCCTTTTGAATCGAGCAGAGGACCTCCACTGCAATAGTTAATACAGAAAGATCCATTAAACAACCAACACAAGAAAACGTTTTTACAAAAAAAGTTATAGACTTGCCTATTTCCGGGGTTAATGGCTGCATCGGTTTGAATCCCACCACCAATTGTAACTCCGGTTTGACTGAATATGTCACGGTTAAGACCGCTGATGACACCAACCGTAAGGGTGTGGTCAAAACCAAACGGGTTTCCAATGGCTAAACACTGCTGACCAACTTTTAGAGAAGTTGAGTGTCCAACTCTAATCGGTTTCAAGAGAGTCTCAGGAGCTTCTACCTACATAAAGCAGTTGTTTCTTTTCAAAAGTTCATCCAAAAATATCACTAAGCATGTACCATATATATATATCTTCAAGACAGCAAGATCTTTAGCTCGATCAGCACCTACAAGTGTTCCTTCAAAATTCTTCTGTACCCTTCAAGATTTCCACATTCGAGCAGAAATGAGAAACAACTAGAGAGCCAAGAAATGGCCGAAACAATGCAAAACTCACCCATCAGATGCAAGAATATTCACACGACCAACTACATCCCCGGGGCTTGGATTTCTTGAAAGGGCATTGCCAATAACTGTTAAGCAGAAGATACAACTAAAGTCACAATACTATCCTTCGTCTACCATGCAAGCCATCTCAAGCACTTGTACAAACAATCATGGTTTATTCAGATCATGTTACCGTGGTAATTGGTCACAATGTAACCCTGTCCATCCCAGATTACTCCAGAGCCATTTCCTTCAGGTACCTACGATTGAATTTTGAAAGAGCCTGTGTAAGTCGGAACAATCGATAATGACATAAACAAGAGATATATGTTTGGTTAACGAGATACATTTACCTCAACCACACCGGTCATTTTGAGCTGAGGCCGTAAAGTCACATCAAATATGTTGACAACGGAGTAAGTATTCTTCTCAAACAGTTGGACAATCCTCCCCTGAAAAACAGAATAACAGATATAGGCATCTTAGAGTGCGATGCGAAACTTGAAACTTCGATTACCATTTATACTCGTCAAAGAAACTAACCAACCTCGGTAGGAAAAAGAGGTCCAGCTGGAAAAACAGGTGGACTAACATCTTCAACCTTCGTAACAGACGGATCACCAAGTGCTAGTGCTGCATTTCATCACCAGCGCATACTCAATAACCGAATCATACCACTACCAAATGATTGAAAAGCATCTTATTGTAAGTAGAAGTAACGAGAAAAAAATGTTATGGAAAGGCCAGATTATATCTTGATTAACCATGATCACTACTAGAGAAACAAATCCTAAAGCTAGATTGATACTGATATTGTGAGAGATTTGGATCATCAGAAAGCTACGAACTAAGATTCTTTTGATTGTGACAAACTTAAGCGTCTTGTGACATAATTTGAAGAAAAATACAAATAGCTGAACAAGGTGCAGACCTGATAAGTACCTTGAAGGGTTATAGCACAGATTCATGAACAAACTTGTCAACAACACTCGTCTTGTTGTCGAAGGGACACTTTTCATGGCTACCTCTTGCAAATTCGACTTCCAATCTCGACCAATCCTAACCAAAAAAGAAAACGCAGAAATTTCAGCAAAAGTGGTTGTGTTGAGCTAATGCTGACTATCAGGAACATGAAAATGCGTAATCTTCAATCGAAAAGGAACAATTTTTCAAGGAAAAAAATAAGAAAAGAGAGAAACTTCAGCCCAGTTTGGCTATAGAAACATGAAACTGAAAAGGAACAATTTTTCACAACCACTTTGAGGAAAATGAAATTGAAAATGCGTAATCTTTGAGGAACCCAAATCGCAAAGGAACAATTTTTCAAGGAAAAAGATCAGCAAAGAGAGAAACTTCAGCGAAAAGTAAGAAGCTACAGTAAATGCTTACTTTACTGAAGAAACCGGTCGGTCTGAAACAACGTCGCCGCCGCCTTGGGAAATTCTGGAACATGCGGAGGATAGAAGCTGTCGTCGACCCACAAAATCATTCTCCTTCGGATTGATCGGATTAGGCTTCAAAGAGCAGGACGCAATTACCTGCATCTTTTTGCAACCAATTTCTATGACCAATCGTTCTGACAAAACCTCTGGATAATTTAAAAATCTCAGATTTTTTGTAGCCGAGGAAGAAGGAGCTAACCGAAATACCGAAAATACCCTTCACTTCAATTGGTTCACTCGATTTCGTGCTGTGTTGTTGTGTTTGAGGTTAGATAAGGAAGAAGTAAGTCTGTTTTCTTATAGTACCTGCAAATATGTTTACAGGAAACTGAGGAGTCTATGAAAGTGGTTAAAGATAGTAGATTGATTGAAGAAGACAACGCAAAAGACAAGGCAAAAGTAAGACGTGTTGTTGAGCAAAAGGCTGCTAGACACAGATGGACTCCCCCTGAAGATGTTGTGTTGATCAGTGCTCGGTTAAACACCAGCAAAGACCCAACCGTGTGGCAATGAGGCCTTTTGGGATCGAATTGCATCCTATTATGGAGCAAGGGAAGCAGTAGCGGGCAGACCGAAGAGAGGGGCCAGTCAGTGTAAGCAGAGATGGAAAAAAATCAATGAGAGTGTCAACAAGTTTGTAGGATGCTACAACCAAGCTTCCAGTAGTGGCCAGTCAGACGATGATTTGCCTATTAATATTGTTTGGTTCTGTTTAGTTGTAGAGAACTTAGAGTGGAAATTAGAGCGGAGAGAACTTTTGGGAATATTTGGGAGTTTAGGATCGTGTTGTTCTGATATGATTAACCCAAATATCTCCAAAACTGTCACACAGTTAAGGAGTTTATTAGAGTTCTATAACCCAAATCACACAATTGTCACTCTGCTAACAAAACGATTAAGGATCATAAAAAACGAATTTCGTACAACACAGTCCTAAACTTTGAGCTAATGAAGACTTGAGGAAAAAAAAAAAAAAAACATTCTTCTTCTGGCTTTTTCACTTGGAAGAAGCTTCAGATGCTTTGACTTCGACAGGGCACTGAGATACATATGGTTTCAGCTGCAAAATCCAAATCCAAATATTCATCAGTAAAGCTAAATCACACAACAAGCTTATTAGTGCATTAAGTAAGTGTTCCATTTCACAAACTTACAACGAACAAGATTTATCAAGATCACAAAACATAAGGAGCTTCAACCAATGATTTCTCAAAGGGCTAATGTTTGGTTTGACACACTCAACTATTTATGTAGAGGAATCAAAGAAAAAAGGGAACATAAGAGTCTAATTAAGTGATCCATTTCAGGTTCCTAACACAAAACTTACGATGAACAAGATGTGATATCAGGATCGCAACCAAGACTAGTATAAAAAGATTTCTCAAGGGAATCACTAATGTCTGGTTCTCATGCTTTCAATATAGGATGCAAGCTACATACTCAGAGCTATTTATATAGAGGAATCAAACAAAACAGGAACAAAAGAGTTTTAGGGTGAAATGAAAAACCTTGAAGCCGGTCAGGTCAGGGATTACGTAGTTTGGCAATTTAACTGGCTGCACAACATATCCTCCTGCAATACCATGTCGCAAAATTAAGAACAAGGTAAAAAAAACACGAAAAGTCCAGAAACAAATGATCATTTTTTTTTTTTGACAAAATTGAGTTACAAAGTAATTAGCTTTCCACCTAACGAAACTGGTTAATTCCTGAAACTTGGCTGTAATAGCTCTCCTTAGTTAGCAATAGCATATACATCTAAAACAAGAAAACAATTGTCCAAAGTAGAAATGAATTGATTCTTAACATGGACAAAAATGAAACCTTTTTCTGGTGTCGAAACCAGTACTAAACAACATTCAATACAAAAACCCATTTGGTGTTCAAGTTTCAGGTTAAACTTCAAATCAGAGATGCAATTACAAAAAAGTAGCCAGATTGTGCGTGAAATTGGATGGAAATCGGTAACGAGATTTGGATAAAAATGAAACCTTTTCGGGTGTGAAAACCGGAAGGTTTGCAGTTTTTGCCCTTGTAGAAGTCTCTGGGAGCTCGTTTGGGGGAGAGAATGTCAAGCGAAGAAGCTCTCTTTCGTCTGAATGATCTTCCAATCCCTAATAACAGCCCTAGCGTCATCCTTCCAATCTGTGAGAATATATCGATGAAATAGATAAATGTCGAGACTCAGATCCGAGAAAATTCAAAATTGAGAGAACAATTGTGAATTGAACAGCTATCATCATAAAGAGAGCTTGAGAAAATAAGGAGAAAGAGAGAAAGAGAGATACCTAAGTAAAATCACCGAGAGAGTGTGACGAGAAATCGTCTGAGGAGAGAAAATTAGGGGTTCTGTTTGAAATGCGAGTGAGGTTGAAGAGTGAAGACGACCTAAAACGGTGTCGTTTTATGTTGGAACTTGGAACGACGTCGTTTGGTATACATATTTCCAAATTCGTTCTGAGACGATCCATAATAAAAATGTAGAGAATCTATGTAAACAAATAGATTTAATCGCATAGATGTTTTTGTCAGTAACTTATTTTTATCGAATCTAATTTTTAACAAAATTAAAACAAAATAAAAAATAAGAGAGGGTCCAAAGATATTAGCTCTACACAACCACTTCTGCTGAAATTTCTGCGTTTTCTTTTTTGGTTAGGATTGGTCGAGATTGGAAGTCGAATTTGCAAGAGGTAGCCATGAAAAGTGTCCCTTCGACAACAAGACGAGTGTTGTTGACAAGTTTGTTCATGAATCTGTGCTATAACCCTATACATTTATTTTTATTTATGTAACATTCTGCCTATTATATTACATAGTAGCAGTTGATATATTACGTTAATAACTTAATATGGACATTACAATTTACAAATAGACAAACATTTCTAGTGAGCTTCTAATAGAATGCCTTTTTCATAAATAAATAAATAAAGCATTTCTAGTGAGCACATTGCACAGTTAAATTCAACGTCCCTAAACCATTTTAATTTGTTCTCTTTCACTATGTATTGATTTTTTAAATTTAGTTTATATATCCATGCATATACTTGGATTCATAGATACATAGAGATTTCAAAACGAGGGTTGATAACTTTAATGTTTCACATATAAAGAGAAAATGAAAACTTAGTTTAAAAGCTATTGACCAAACTTGCTAACTTGTGGTTGCGTGGGTTAAAAATCCCATGTCTTTTTCTTTGGACTTATCTCATCTTCAATATCTTTTGTTCATTTTCTTTTGAAATTTTTACCACCACTAGATCTTCATTTCTACATTATTATTATTTTTACATGTCTCAAACCATGGAGACATAAATATATAGCAAGCTTAAGCAATGCATTCGTTTTTACCGATGCCCAATTGACTTGCGTGTAAGTTTTATTTCTCCCTTGTATGTTTGAATATACTATAAATAATGAGGTTCAATGTAAAATATTGCTTTATACATTTTAATTGTTCATTACATGCTTATTTACGAAGATACGGGGTATGATTTTAACGATAAATAGGTGGAAGACCTCTTTCACTGCTCAACATGAGACGTTAAATTTAAATCTATAGATATTAGTTTATTTTAATTTAAAGGAACAAGAAATGGAATGAATTGCGATATCAACATTTACGTAAGAGAATAGTTCTTTCTTGAAGGCTATATAAGCCTATAAACTAAAATTAATTATAACCTTTTGCGACGCACCACACAACTTTCAAACTAATAAAACCAAAAAAAAAAACTTTCAAACTAAAATATTTTGATGACTGTTTTATTTTTTGGGTAAAATATTTTGATGACTTACATTACATTATACTTAATAATAATTCTATACTTATATGTTTCTAGAAAAACTTGTTGATAACTATCGATCACAGTTTCTATCCTATTGATTTATACTCGCATAATCATTGAGTCATTAACAATGTTTAGATCGATATAAACATGTAAAGAATGTGACCAACACATCTAATTATAATTATGCTACTTAAAGTAGAATTTTTTTAACATCTCCTGTCCTGTACATTTATTTCGATAGTTCGACTCGTGGCCTCAGTTTCAAGAAGTACACAATAACATTGAAGTTTGAATCTCTCCCCAGAATTAAGCAAAATATATAACAAAGTTGATCAAGAAACGTATATCATATCTTTCTTTCAAAACCCTCCACTTCTTCAAGAGACGTTGGTCGTAAACATACGCATCACTTTACTTACGGTCCCAATTATCGTTTCTCCATGCACACCTTTCCTATTTTCTAAGAAACTTCTTCCTTCTTAATTCTCCTAACTCTCCCTCTATAAATCACTCTGTCTCTCTTCATTCTCTTTTGGTTAATTTATCTCCTAAACCCAAAAGTAGTAGTTCTCTTTGTGTAACGGTTCATGTTATATATGGACGATGGCGAGAGTAACAACGTAGAAAGATTCGAGGACTTCGTTTTGCCAGGGTTTAGGTTTCATCCCACAGATGAAGAACTCGTAAGTTTCTACTTGAAACGGAAGGTTCTCCAAAAACCTCTTCCCTTTGAACTCATCAAGAAAGTCGACATTTACAAATACGATCCATGGGACCTCCCAAGTAAGCCACAAAACTCTCAATCTCTAACTTTTCTCCAAATATATCTATGGAAAACAAATATTTGAGCTTGCGGCCATGGGGGAGAAGGAGTGGTACTTTTACTGTCCAAGAGACAGAAAATACCGGAACAGCACGAGGCCTGACCGAGTAACCGGAGGTGGATTCTGGAAAGCAAGCGGAACAGACCGGCCTATATACTCGTTGGACTCGACTCGGTGCATTGGTTTGAAGAAGTCGCTTGTGTTAGCTGCTAAAGGAATTAAAACCGACTGGATGATGCATGAATTTCGTCTCCCTTCTCTCTCTGACTCTCATCACACATCATATCCTAACTACAATAACAAGAAGCAACACCACAACAACACTAAAGACATCCCTTCAAATGTAATTAACCTGATTTGCCCAAACTTGCTTTACACGCAACAGAAGTGACTTTTGTTATGGGTATTTAAAGCAGGGTTTATCGTTACGTTTTCTGATTATTGAAAAAAATCATTCCAGATCTAGTGTATAGATTCGATTTTTATTTTTGGAATACGGAAATCAAACCGCATTAAACCATTTTTGTAGGATGCTTGGGCGATCTGCAGGATATTCAAGAAGACGAACTCAGTAACATCGCAAAGATCAATCCCTCAGTCTTGGGTTTATCCGGCGATTCCTGAGACTAACCAACACAACTCACAGTCACCAACCGCGGGTCTCTTAACTTCAACAGACGTTCTTAGCCACGTAGCAACAAGACAAAACTTTTATCTCTGCTCCAGTCGACGAGCTCGCAAGCTTCACGGAATCAGCGGCTGCTCTTTTCGCTTCTCAAATGCTCGGAGGTCCGTATAGCACAGCCAGAAACAGTGGAAGTTAGGATGCTATGTTTGTGAGAAACAGTGGAACAGGGGATGCTCTGTTTCTGAGCAACAACGAGAACAACTACTTCAATAACTTGGCCGGAGCGTTGAATAATGAGCTCCCGAATGTAAGATCAACAATGGCCAGTGAGATGTCGGCGACGTCGTATTCCACTAACAATTAAGATGTATCACTAACACTTGAAATAGTGTAGCACATCGCTAATATGCATTAATTTTTAGTTATCTTATTATTGTTGCTTTTGTTTTTGTCTCTAGGAGACCGAAAAGAAAGAGAAAACTTATACTTGCTTTTTGCTACGTATGGTTTTCGGCATTTAAGTAACCTAATCTTGGACAATGTAACTTCTGTTTAGTAGTATGATTAAACTAATCTTTATTGCATAAAAGTCAAGACTTCCGAATTGGTCTAAGACATAAAAAAAAAAAAATTAATCAAAATGGAACTTGAAATGTTAATTTCCAACCACACATGCTGAGCCGAACCAAAATCATATAAAAAAGTTGATTTGCAAACAGATTTGTTATTCGAGTTCTTCACCTTTTTTATATTCGAATAGATCGTAACTAATTGAAATTATAATCTCTTTAATGTCCTTCTAAAACTTGCTAGAAAAACATCATAATTATGTCAAACCAAAACAAATCAGATTTAAATTTCAATGCAAGACCTAGGGACAAGGGTGGACCAATATGACTTTTAATAAAATAGCTCCCCGTAAAATAAAAATAAAAATAAAAAAAAAAAATAATAATATGAGCGACTTATATATGCAAATTATTTCCCACGATTTCTATATGCTTTTTCAGCTTCTTCATCGTTCTTCTCTCCATATGTTTCTGCAAAGTTCAGTCTCTTTGTCACTCGCCATTTCTCTGCACCTCTTCTTTCTTGCTACAGTATGAAGCATTTCTGTTCGATTCATGGTTAATTTCATTCATTCATCTTTTTTCTTTTTTTTTAACCTTTTTCTCAATCTGTTAAATGGTAGATTCGACCATTAGTTTCTGGGATTGGATAAAAGAACCCTTTCTGTAAATTTGATAAATTTGTGAATGTTTAGGATGCAGGTTATGTACCCAGAACGGAATTTGGGTTTTTAAGGTACACAAATTCTACAATTTCGCTGTGATTCAAATAAAAATTAAAAAAAAATCGGACATTGATCCTGTTCTGTTTCTTTCAACAGACATTGTCTTGAGCAAAATCTCAGTCTTTCATGGAGCTTAAAGGCATGGAATTTGAGTAGTATGAGCAAGATTTCGCATTTCCAGAAACTTGCTTGTCCTTTGGTAGCTTCAACTCAAAAGCATTACAAGAACAATTTGATCTTGAAGAGATTCTCAGTTGCTGTTGGCACAGAGGAATCTTCATCGTCAAGAGATTCACTTGACGGCTCTCTTTCTCGGCCTCTCACTAGTGACGAGGTTAGTTAAAAGCTTCATTTACTTTGTCTTCGTAATATTCTCTGATTATAGAGGAACTAAACTAAACTAACAAACACTCTCTTTTCTTTTGGCTTTTGTAGCTGAAGTCATTGCTTATCGATAATGAAAGATCAAAGCTTGTTAAGAATCTGAGTGAAGCTAATCAACATAACCGGTTCCTCAAGCGCCAGGTGCTTGCTTTAGCACCTCGCTCTGTTCATTGCTTGAAATGCATTATGTTCGATGATTTGGGAACCCTGCAAGATTACATCCTATTCTTGGAGATTTACTCGCGCTCTTGATGAAAGCTAGGAAAATTTCAAAGGTTCAAGGGAATTTCATGTCACAGAAACTTGGTCCTTCACTTCATTTCTTGTTTGTAAACCGGCATTGCATCAAAACTGAAGATGATGAAAGATTTATTTGCATACTCTATAGTACACTCTCCATTGTTTTCACCAGTATTTTGTGCTCTTGTTTCATCTGTGTGTTTGATGATGTATAATTTGTTTGGTGTGCATTCTCTTATATAACTTTAAATAAAAAAAGAAGTCTTATTTGATGATTTAGTTCTCATACTCTTGATAAAAGTGAGGAAGCTCTCTTAAAAGGTTTAAGGGAAATTCATGTTGCAGAAACATGTTCCTTCACTTCATTTCCTTTCTATCAAAACAGATGAAGATGAGTTATTTGACTACTTTTGGCCATCTCTTTTTGCAGATTAAAACACAGGAGGATGAGATAACTAACGTCAAAAGCGAGCTCGAATTTCAGGTCCTTATATCTACCTTTTTCGACTTTTCAGTGTCAAATCATACATTACGCATATGTATCGGTTTCTACAGTAGAAAAGATGTCATGATATGGTTTTCATCGAGAAGTAGGCTCTGGTCAAACTATCGGAAGAAATAGCAAACCTCGGGATTCCAGAAGGTTCTAGAAAAATCAGCGGGAAGTACATTCAATCGCACCTTCTCTCTCGTTTACAAGGTTCTTCTCTTGTTCCGTTTAGTTTTTGAAATCATTTATTTAGGTTCTTGAATATACCTAAAGCTTTCTTCTTTGCTCCTATTGAAGCTGTCCAAAAGAGGTTGAAAGAACAAATAAAAGACGTCGAAGCTGCACAATCAAAAGAGGTTCATGTGTTCTGGATCGGTATGGCAGAGGTAATGTAATAATCTTCACATTCTGAGATGTTTGTACAATGTTTTGATGCGTTTTCACATTCTGAGGTTAAATACTAATCCTCAAGCTGAACATTAGAGTGTACAAGTAATGGGATCGTTTGACGGATGGAGCCAACGTGAGGATCTATCGCCTGAGTACACAGCCTCATTCACTAAATTCTCCACATCGTTATTCCTTCGTCCCGGGAGGTACCATTTTCCATTTTTCTTCTACTTTCTTTTTGGCCTTCAACATCATATATTTTTCATCTTTCAAACTAGTTTTTTGAACATTCTTGAAATTTTCAGGTATGAGATGAAGTTCTTAGTGGATGGAGAATGGCAAATCTCACCTGAGTTTCCTACTTCCTGAGAAGGAATGACAGAGAACAATGTTTTACTTGTGGAATAGCCATTCATCTTTCTACATCACATATAGGTAATACACACCCATAACCATATCAGATCAGTGTGGATGAGATTCTAGGCATGATGACACTGAAGTTTCTTGGAGGGTTTTTACTTGGTGACTTGTTACGCTGCAATAGAATCTGAGATGTTTGATACAAAGTAATAGTCTAAACTGATTTGAGGGAGAACAGATTAAGGGTCTTTGGATCATTAGAGACTCTAAAACAAACACTAAACTACTCTGCTTTTCTTCTAGTTTCTTTTCAGTTAATCATAACTCGCTGCTCTGTTTTCCTGAATCTATCAGCTCCATAGAAGAATCATTTGCCTTCGTTCTCTTTTGTTCACACAATAGTGTCTCACTGATTCTTTGCATATCTAAAAACTTCTCTTAGTTTGATTTTGTTTCATCGTTGTTTTGGCAGTAGCTTTGAGTCCACAGAGAGAAGATAGGTGAATATCAAGAATTTCTTGTTTTGTAAGAAGAAGAAGAAGAAGAATCATTTTGCTTCTAAATGTAAAATAGTCCAAATATTGATGAGTTTTTTACTTTACAAGTTTACAGTAACATGAGGACAAAATTTGTATGTTTATTACTTTTACTCCAATGTATTTACAAGGGAAGAGACAAAAGGAAGGATCTAAATGTGACCTCCTATTCACAAAGCTAATCTTGTTCAGCTTACTATGACACCAAACCAAGTGATCCTTTGTCAATTTCGACATGTTCAAGACTCTTGTCACAAGCTTCATGTCCACTTGCGAAAAGAAGTGAAGCACTTGATCTTCTGTTGATTCTTCTTCCTTTTGCTTTTGGAATCTTCTTATGATACATCTCTCACTCTTCAACACTTCTTTCAACCTCTTCTCACTTCTGCAACCACATCAATCAAATGACGATTAGTAAATCATTCAAGAAGTTTAAAGTTTTGTGTTTTGAGATAAAAAGAGAGAAACTTAGCAAACTCCTGAACCGGATTAAGTATTTTGGTAAGTTTCGGTTAAAGGATTAATTACCTCGAATAACCGGGACTTGAAGGAGATTACGAAGGACACAACGTTTCTTGATGTAATGTTGTACTCTAGGCTTCGTTTTCAAGAAACCTCTGAAGCAAGACCTGAAACTGTTGAAACTCTCCGGCGACTTCGTTGTACCGGCGAGAACCGTACACATCGGATTCGTGTAACTGAATGGCCTTTTGGTATTGCCAGTGA
Source organism: Noccaea bulbosa (assembly GCA_900406535.1). Classification (NCBI taxonomy): domain Eukaryota; kingdom Viridiplantae; phylum Streptophyta; class Magnoliopsida; order Brassicales; family Brassicaceae; genus Noccaea; species Noccaea bulbosa. The sequence goes on from OVBJ01000252.1 coordinate 19,620, forward strand.
AGAATTTCCCATGATAAACACATGTGACCAACGTATACGTTCTCTAATTCTCCATGAATCTCTTTTATGAATTGAACCATTGGTTCTGTTTCCGATTTCTTCGGTTTCCATAACCGGATATTAACTGAGAAAACCGATGAAAACGACGCATGTGAAGGAGAGGATCCAACGGTTGAGGTTGCTTGTTGAGTGTTCTTTGATTGAAGAAGCCCTTCAAGAACAATAAACAAGAGACAAAATTTAAGTTAGAAGATAACAAAAATTCAAATTTAAATCATAATAAGCCAAGACAAATAGTAGAATAAAAAACAGGCACACAAACTTAATCAAGCAAATGATTACTGGCCTACTAAAATTTCCAAAATCTAATAATCAATACCTTTATATGTATTCATTTGTTATAAATTATGGAAAATCAAATTTGGCATGTAACAACAGGTTTGAACTTACTTAAATTGTAATCTTCGTCCCCTATTAACGCCGATTTGAGATCGCTCTCTTTCTCTTTGCACAATCGATAAACCCGACGAGAAACCGAACGACGCCGAGTTAATGCTTGAAAATCTGGGAACTGGAAATTTTACACTTCGATTTCACTTATCCGGTTTTATGTTTACCTTTGTAGTTTGTATAGTAGTAGTGGTACTTTTGTTGTGCGTGTCACGTGTTGCGCCACTTGGGTAAGAAGCTTGTCGACAACACGGTCCCCACCACTAGCACTAGTTCACATGGTAACCAACGGTAACCGATAGAGAAGTTCAGATATTTATATTTTTCTTTCTGAATAATAATAATAAATATAAAATGAAGACGCGTAAGTTGGAAGATTTCACGAGCTTGGTGCGTGGGATCCGACATTAATTAATCACATCCATTATCAATAAAGCTATATTATAAAAGCTATATAGTGTAGACATTATAAGTTGTTAATTAACCAAAAAAATTGAACAAGAAAAACATAGTTTATTTTTAAAATAGTTAGCACATAAGAAATATAGCAGACTTGAGGTTTGAACTTATTTTTAAAACATTATTAACATATATAAGTTGATAATTTTGTTTTCCACTTGATTTAATAGTTCAATTTGATATATAAATTGACCTTTTAAGTTCAGATCAGTAATCGGGTTTGACCTTAGGGCTTTGTGTCCATCTCCGTACTTCCTCTTGACTTCCTAGTGCAGTAGTTTGTTTCGTCGGTATCGATCTTTTGCGTAGAATTTAAAAAGCACATAAATAAAAGTATGGAAGGATGTCATGGGATTTTTTAACAAAAACAGAGAGGAGAATGCTTAGGACTGTTGAACCTGTAATATGGTGCGGTTATTACCGAAAAAGAAAAGTATAGTCCAACACTCTCATTAACTAAACACACTCTAATCTCTTTGTAAAGTTAAAAGATCCAAAAAAACCAAAGCAAAATCAAGCGAGTATTTCACTAAATTTAAGAAATATTATAAAAAGTCACAAGAAACTACAAATCTAGATGATCCACAATCCAAAATATGGATCTAAGAGCAAATGCAACGGAAAGACAGGTGGCGTTTCTTTAATTTTTTTTAACGATTTTCAAAAAAAAAAAAAAAACAATTGACCAATCAGATTCTGACACGTGGCGAAACGTGTCAGAAGAAACGTTTTCAAAGTTCCTTCGGAAGAAATCCACCGCCTCGATAATTGTGCCAGTTTCGCCATCTGTATTATTATTATTTTTTTTTTTAAAGAAACGGGCGTATGTCCGTTGCACATCGCCTAATACCAACGAAACTTCAAGGCAATTGAAGTAAATTGCATCTGGATGATCTACAATCCAACAAATTCACAAATACTTTGTAAATGAATCTAGTAACCAAAACATGCACTTCAAGGCAAACCAAAACAAAATCTTCTTCTAAAATCATAATATACACACAAATGATAAGCAATATAGAAGAGAAAAAACAGATAGCTCACTGATTAATTTACAAATTGAATCACAATTACAAAAGGTTTTCTGAAACTCATCGATCAAATAACTTGAAAAATCAACATCCCAGTCAGATGGCATGAAGAAGGATAACGATATAATATAGCGATGATAAATCATTAGATTCTTTAATCTCTCACTAACGGAATCAAAAAGAAGAAAAAGAATAGCGCAAAGAGCCAACCAGATTGATCTAGTGGATAAATTAGAAAGACAAAAACAAAAACAGCAATTGGACCAGAAAATGCGATTGCATTATAAAGTCGCAATTGAAATGATTGAGCAAGTTCAAACTGGTGTAACATAAAACTGATTAATGCGAAAGCGCCGTGGAGAGCAACAAAAGCCTATAGACCACATTATTGACATCAACGAATAAAATCTTTAGCTTTTCCAACAATACAAATATATTTAAGTAATTGGCCATAATGAAAACGCAAATTTTGTTTTTCTTCTACACGAATACGATATTGCCCTAGGCCTTTTACTAGTAACGTGACGTATTATCGCTGATATATGGCTGATACATTTGCCTCTTACAGACGGTTATGAAATCCTTTTGTTAAGAAATATTTTGTGCATAATTTCCTACTAAAATATTAATTTTAAATATTTTAATTTAAAAACTCATTTAAAACTCAATAAGATATGCCGATAGAAATGTTCTAAAAATATTAGTAGTGATCTAGATTTCAAGAATAATAAATTTTCTATCACACTCTTACTTTATAAAAAAAATACTGGACAATTAAGAAGTAGATAAAAAAAAAGTAAGATTTCAAAGATTTGTTTTTTGTTTTTTTGGTTCAAATGTGTATAAAATTACAATTAAATGGTTTTAAAATCTAAGTTGTAATTACAGAAAAGAAATACAAAAAATATTGGTTGTAATCAGAGCCGTGCCTAGCCATTTTAATGCCATAGGCTAAAAAGTATTTTTTTATTTTTTATTTATAATAGAAATTGAAAAAAACAGTTCACAAAATAAAATGAGCATAGATACATAATATGAATTCATATATATATATATCAATATTGATTAGCTTTGGGATATTAGTGGGGAAAATAAGAAAAACAATAGCATTTTTACACTAATAAACCACAAAACTATTTGAAAATATGCCTTTTCAATTTTATATTAAATAATTATGTCATAGTCAAAATTTCATTTTTTATTTAGTAGGCACGGCTCTGGTTGTAATCTAAATCTTTTACTAAAAAGTGTGTTTACCAGTGAGCTATATACTTTAATATAAAGAATTTATTTGATAAAGACCTATCGTGATGATATGAGGCCATTTAATTTTAGTTTATTTTTTTAGAGTTTTGCTTATTCTTCTTTTTGCTTTGACATCTCCATTTTTCTAACACCACAAGAATAAGAAATTTACAAAAAGATAAAAAAAAAAGAAAATTAATAGAAGGTTTTTATTTTCTTCATAAACTCAAGTGTTTACAATTTTATATCTATTTTGGGGAACCTTTCCAATTGCTAGTTTCCTTAAAAGATTTATAATTGAATTTTCCTATGTCAGCTAGAAATGAGTATTATGCATATTACATGTGCCTTGTGTGATGTAATGTTAAATTATTTCTTTAAAGTTTAAATTAAGAATACATATCCAAACAATTCGTCGAGTTGAGACCTTATAAATTATTTCATCTTCTAGATATTAGTATTGTTTGTAAAGAAGATAAAAGTATTTTAATAGTAAAATCACATTAATAAATTTGAAATTTCAGATTCGTTCTTTTAAAAATAATTGGTAGATTAGGTGGAAGGAAATGGTGCTGTTCACGTGTCACGCCACTTGCGCCACTTGTGTGAGCTTTGTCGACAACACGGTCCCCCACCCGCGCTTTGTTCACCGAATTATATCATATATTTATGTTTGTAGTAACCGATAGAGAAGAAGATATATTTATGTTTTAAGATTTCACGAGCTTTGTGCGTGTAATCCGAGGAATTTACACTGGACATTAATCACATCATTTTTTTTTTTTTGGTAACTTAATCACATCATTATCAACAAAGCTGCTGAAATAATCTTGTACACAGAAAAAAGGACTCAATAAAAAAATATATCGCAAAAATAAAAGTCATTATAAGTGGTTAATTAACCAAAGAATATATATATAAAAGAAAAACAGGTTTTAGTTTCAAAATTTCCAGGATATATATTTTGTTTTTTTTTTAAATGTGGTTTTTTTTTTGTCATATTTAAAAATGTGGTTAAATGTTAGTAATAATAACGTAAATATAAGGGTTATAAATTAACTAATACCAGAATAGGTGAAACAGAAAAAAAAAATAAAAACTTAAAGTTTAAATTTAATTTGAAAAGGTCATTATTATTAACATAAATAAATATATGAAAAGGCAGTAAAATACGGAAACTAACAGATATATTTCCTCCCCGATATTATTATTAACATAAATAAATATACAATAGCATATGAAGATTTGGAAATGCAGTAAAATTCGGAAACTAACAGATTTATTTCCTCCCTGATCCTGTAAATCAAGTGGTGAATATTCTCATTCGAAAATTGGAATGAAAGTTTTGGGTTGACCTTACCTAATCACAACTAAATAAAAAAAAAGACACGTGAGTGGGTTAGGTGTTGATAGGTGCGTGGAAAGATACATGCACCACCTCTTTATTTATTCTTTCTTACCCCCATCACTTTTCTTTATAAACAATCCTCTACTTCCTCCTCCACACATCTAAATTCTAATCTTCGACTCCTCTTTTACAAGTTCATCGGTAGCAGTCTTTGGAGACGCTTGCTATCCAGTTTTTATTCAATCCACTGTTCTTATTCAATCTGTGATGGATCACAATTGTCAGTTCACAATCGGTAAGTAATCGAATTCAATACAAGTTCAATATTTATTGGACTTATCTTTTTCATTACTGAGTTTTCCCATATGATGCATTCAGAGAGTTACTACGCTACGGTGTCCAATCTCGGCGGAATCGGAATCAAGATTGGTGGGTCAAATACGTTAATTAATTTAAGATTTGAATATCTTAACTCTCTTAGCGGCCCGTCAAGAGATGGGTTGAAAAGCCCAAGGTCAGATACCCGAGAAAGCTCTCTGTCCACAGATAAAAGCAAGGGTTTGCCCTAGTTACAGATCAGATACCCGAGAAAGCTCTCTGTCCACAAGCAAACCCTAATTACAGATCAGATACCCGAGAAAGCTCTCTCCTCCAACGACATGGCTAGTTTCATGTTTCCTCGTACTTCTCCGGCGGAAAAGGAGGTCGCAATGGTTTTGATCGGTGAGGATGCTTCTGAGGATGAAGTTAGGGTTACGGTTTCGTTACCTCAGTACGGAAACCTTAGTGCCAGTCTCTTGTTCAAGGAAGAAGAGCGGTATAACATTATTCGTGGTCGTATGGTGGCGGCCAAGGTGAAAGAAGCCGCTCTGGGTGAGATCGATCTGATCTTAGTTAGGGACGATGCTGAGCACCACAAGATCTACACCGAGCAGCTTCAAGTGAGGGCGGTGCTCCGCCACCTGGCAGGAGCGGTGGACATCTCCGTTGAAGACCTGTACAGGCAACTGGATTGGCCAACCTACAGTGATTTAGCCGGGCCTGATATCTCTTTTATGCTGTCTGTTCCCGAGCATTTGAGAGCTCCATTGCTGGAGAGCACTCACAAAGTGCAGATCTCCACCTGGAGAATTAAGCAGCCGGCCATCCTTTCCACGTCTCCGATAAAACAGTCTGGTATGGAAAATTGTTCAGAGATTACAATCGTAGCCAGGCATTTTGAACACTCTACTGATCTTGACTAGCCTATGTGTGCAGGAACATTGTGCTATGTGGTTAGCCTAATCTGGCAGTACGAGGCCTTCTTGAAGAGACATGAAATTTTGGATCTAGAGGAATCCCTGTCCATACAGGATTTCATAGACCGTCTGGCCGAAGAAGGTCTTATTCATCAAGACGGCGTGGAAGATTTGAATGATACCGTTGGTGTTCTTCGGAGGTACGGTTCCATTCTTTCTCGAGATGGACCTCCTCTCACATTTGTGGCTGATACTCCAACCCCGAGGACGGAGAATATCCCGTTGTATGTGCCTTCGGAATTGAACATCCTAATGGAGGTGGAAGATTACACGGACGTCTCCAAGGTAGATATCTACCAAAACTGGAACACCAGGATCCGTCAACGCCTTGACAAGGACGGGCCACTCTGCGCTTCAGTCACTTGGTACCCTTCTTTCACCGACCAGCTTCGCCTTACCAATGTAACATTCTTCTCTTCTTCTTTTTCTTTGATTTGCTTTGTGTTCTTCTCATTCTTCTTTGATTTGCTTTGTTTTCGCTTCTTCTTCCTCTTTCTTTGATTTGAATATGCCAGGATTTCTTTTGCAGGAACCACTTCTTCTTCAGCCTAGCCAAGAAGAATTCTCTAAATTTTTGAGCGATTCCTATGATGCCGAAGCAGCAGGAATTGAGGATCAAAGCTTTTCGCATACTCTTCTCTTGTCTGGTCACGGCAAAGATGAGCTGGAGAGACTCTTCTTCGAGTCCAAGGACCCCAATGGTGACGCTGACAATGGGGACCGAGGATTCCTCAGGCATTTTGCCGGGGAAACCCCATTGCTCGTGCTCGACTATGTGCACATGGAGCTGGATATCTAGGTAGAGTGGCCTCACGAAGCTCCTTGTTACCCTTTATATGCGTTTTGTCTGGTAACGAATGTAGCTGATGATCATAGATAATGAAGCTGTTTGTTATGTTTTTATTTTGACTATGCATAACTGCAAAACAAATGTTTTTGAAGAGATTTTATTTTAAGGTTTGATTTTATGTCAAGGGTTGTGCTAACTGTGGCGATCTTGTCCTAAAATGGAGCACCATATCTGATTCTAGGAAAGACTATTACGGTTCTTGTGGTTACGGAGGAGAGATATAATCTTGTTTCAAGCTTTGTTTTCCAACCTTGTTTTGGATTACTTTTGCAAGCCACATAATTTCTCGATCTTGTTATTCACTTCTTTAAACTTTATCATTCGAATGTTCTTTGCCAAACTCAAAACCGAATAATACGTGCAAATGGCCAAATACAATCGAGAAGTAGAACTTGTTTGAATCTGTAAAAACCTTGCCTCATGGATTCTTTCTCTATATAAAACCAAAGCACAATGATTCCATTAATCATTTGAGCTCAATGCAAATTGCTCTCACTTCTGTGATTCTTCTTGTGTTCGGATTGTCAAAAAAAGGAAAAAAGTCAACAGCTCATATGACTGCAACTTCATTCATCTTTGCTCTCATATGTGTATAGTTGCTTCTTTCCAGCAAGTGGTGACAATATATCTTGTTCCAATCTCACAAAATCAGCAGGAACAGACCTCGTTGCGGATTGGAATTGATTCGAATCTGGCAGTTGCTAGCTGCCAAAATTTAGTATAAAGTCAAGTGATTATATAATAATGCAAGTCTCTTGAGATAAGGCCAAATAATGAAAACTTACATGTATCTCTCCTTTGGCTGTATACTCCTTCAATGGCTTTGATGATATCTGAAGTAAACAATCACAGACACCACAGTTGATCAAGTCACTAACCTGCATCGAGTGAAACCGTATCAACTCAATAAAATCCAGGAACCAGTGAAAGACCACAGAGGTATAGCATACCAGAGAACATGTATCCAAGTTTCTGAGCGTCTACAAGAGTTCTCCGACAAAATCCTTATTGCCTTGCTGCATTTCTACAGATTTTAGGTCTTCTAAAACAGGTCCAACAGCTTTTCCTTTTTGGAAATCCAAGACAATCTTCTTTGGTCGGACAAATAATCGAGGCCAATCCACTGTGAGCAGTTTGGTCAAGAACCTGTAAGAGATAATGCTGGTTAAAACAATAGCAGGGAAGAAGGAAACTACTAAAGATATAGAGATATAGTGGCATCTAATCAGGGCAATGCACCACTGCAAATATGCTCGTTGATTCCCTAATGATACACTGAAGTAAGTAAGATAAATTACAAGAATTTCCTTCCTATCTCCATTACCAAGCACTAACCATATCAAGTATTAAACATTGACAGGAACAATTCTTCAACACATAAAACACGTGAAGATAACAGCCACAACAGTAGTTACTTTGATAGAACAGGAATTAATTCCTATGTCATCATCCAAACCAGTCAAGTCATGACACAAGAAAAAAAAGATGCGGCAAAAGTGACGGCTAAACGTCTCTTCACTATACCAGCTATAGTCGATAACTTAACCTTTCATTAATCTGATCAACAGTTTAAAGATTCTCTATAACAGGCTTGACTGTTTCCTTTTAGAAAATAGAAGAAACAGTTGTTTGAGAATGTAACAGCAGAGATTAACGCATACCCATTAGATTAAACAATCTGAATGCTGCAAGTTGAAAGGTGACCTTTGGAAGTGATACAAATGAACATGATACAGCTCCCACCCAAGGCTGTGTCGGTATCAACCTTAGCTTGACCCAAAGCTCACCATCAATGTCAAAATCCCGGACACCAACTGGCACAACCATTGGGACAAGTCCGAATTTCAAAGAGAGCATTAACAACATCCGGGCATACCGAAGGCCAAATTGATACCTAGAACAGGCAAATACAACAGGATAAGGAAACCTAGAACTGAACTTTAAAACTGATAGAAAGTTTTATTTATTCATTAACTCTTAATCAAATATATCTCATAACAAGCTTCGGTGATTGGAATAACATCCGTGATCCAACTGAAATTAAGTAAGAAGAATCCTCGCATGTGAAAAAATACTAGTAGCAACAACTATACACTTACTGCAAGTCGTTGGCACGGCGAGATGTCCTCCTCTCTACATTTCTGAGTTCTGACAGACAAAGGCTCATCACCTAAAGAGAAGTGCTTTATTTCAACCCTTTCCACATATAATCTGGCTTCTTCAAGTCATCATGAGCAACCGGATCCACCATGAGCATGATGATGCTCCTCATGGAAAAAGATCAACCCAACAACATTCACAAGAAGCCCTCCAACGGAAACAACCAAAAGACTGTTCGTAGAAATCTCCTGAGGATCCAAGATTCTTTCGATCGACTTAAGCACAATCAAAGCTCCAACAAGAACGAGGAACACCGCGTTGACATAACCCCAAAGCACCTCAAATCTACCTCGGCCATAGTTAAACTGCTGCTTTGCCGGAAGACGAGAGATATAAGACGCATAGAGTCCAATCGCCAAAGCCAAGAGACGATTAGACGAGGCCAAGAGGCGCAAGAAAAGCGTCAATCTTTGTGGTTTCTTGATGAAGAAGAAGAACAATGCGAAGAAGGCGGCGAAGATGAACGAATTAAAGTATCCAATCTCCGATAATTACTCTCCCGACCAAATCTCCGAGCTGATTCAGTCCTTAGAACAGAGTTACTCCACGTTGAAAGAAAGGCTTCGGTTTCTTGAGGCACAGAAACAGAAGAAGGAGATAAAATTGGAAGATCATCAGAGTCGGAGTTTAGCTCCTCCAACGTTTCAGACCCAATCTTTAAACCCTAGCAAGTTCTCGCTATTTATGTATAACCAAGGAGATGCTACTCTCTCTCAAATCCCACTCCCTGCGTTGAATTTCAACCAAGTGCCGCCCGCACAATTCACCACTTACACAGATGGTTACTCGGCAGCACAAGAGTCTGGGTTGAAGAATCACTTGATGCATCAAGAACTTCATGGTTATGATCCCAACACCCGTATGAGTGACATCACCAGCAGCAACAACTTTCAACATCTCTGCAACTCAAACACACAAGAGCTCTCAGCGTTACCATCAGAGTTACAAGAATCCGTGAACAGCTTCGGGTTGAATCAGTTGATGCAGCAAGAAGAGCCTTATGGTTTTGAACAGAGCATGTGTAGGAGTGACGTAACCAACAACAACAACTTTCAACATCCTTGCGTCTCAAACACACAAGATCTCTCAGCGTTACCATCAGAGTTACAAGTATCTGTGAATAACTACGGGTTGAATCAGTTGATGCAGCAAGAGCTTTATGGCTATGATCAGAGCATGTGTACGAGTGATACTGCCAACAGCAACGTTCAAGATCCCTGTCTCTCTAACACAGTTTCAGATAAGCTCTGTTCTGAATTTCAAGTCAGTAACAATAGCTTCCTTTAAGATTTTCCAGATATGTCGACAAGCTATGATGTTCAATCTGCGGAGAGCAGTCTACTTCAGAGATCAACCCTACCATCTCTCTACACCGTTCCTAACAGTAACAGTTACTTTCTTTCTGAAAACTCGCATTTTCTCTGAGAACTAACAAACTGCCAGAAGAAAAGAAAGTTAGAAGCAAGTACCTGGTGATTGTAGCTGATGATCATAGATAGTGAAGCTGTTTATTATGTTTTTATTTTGACTATGTATAACTGCAAAACAAATGTATTTGAAGAGATTTTATTTTAAGGTTTGAAATTAAAACTCTTTTTTTCAGTTTAGAACATTATTCATATCTGCATGCACAGCCATCATCTCCCACATATATCTTTTATCGAAAACTCAGAAAGCTTCAACGAGACAAATTTATCTAAACAACATGCAAAAAGTTTCAGATGTTTTGTGTGTTCAGTGGCAACTCTCAAAAAATATATCAATTACTATGAGTTAACAGATTCAACCTGCAAAGTCAAATCCTTTACTCCTGCATCTTCTAACAAACGTGAGACTTGCAACTTAGTATCTTTCTTGTCTGATTTCTCTGATACAAGGAGATGGAGAGTAGCCACAACGTCTGAGTTTGTGAAGCTCCGTACGTGTAGCCTCTGGATACTGCGAACGCCTTTGGTCTTAAGGATGTTCCTCATGGCTTCTCTCAGGTCAAGCTCGTGAGCCTGAGGGACTCTTTGCAGTAGAACCTCTGCAGAGTTTCTGAGGAACGGAATGAAGGAGGCAATGATGAGGATGGCGATGAAGATTGAGCTTGCTGGATCTGCAACTAACCAGCCTTTGTATTTTGATCAAGAGTGTTGATATCACAACTCCAACACTCCCCATTGTCTGCTAAAACATGAAGGAAGATTCCTTCCATGTTATGGTCAATGTGCCGATGCTTCTTGTCTTCGCCTTTTACAGGTTTTTGATCAGTATGATGATGATGGTCATGGTCGTGTGGTTGTGGTTGCCTTCATGATTCTCCTCATGATGATGATGGTCATGCTCATGGTCGTGGCTGTGGTTGCATTCATGATGCTCCTCATGTTTATGGCTATTGGACTGAGAATGTGTGCAACCGGATCCACCATGAGCATGGTGATGCTCCTCAGGGAAAAAGATCTCCTGAGGATCCAAGATTCTCTCAATCGACTCAAGAACAATCAAAGCTCCAACAAGAACGAGGAACACCGCGTTGACATAACCCAAAGCACCTCAAATCTACCTCGGCCATAGTTGAACTGTTGGTTTGCAGGAAGACGAGAGATATAAGGCCAACAGTACTTATCGTCGTTGTAATTCTCACTCAACAGTACTCCGAATACAACAGTGTTAGCTAAAGGCCAACCCAAATTCCCAATTGAGACGACAACGTCATCGCTTCCAGAGAAGAGGAAACTCCAAATAGCAAGTGGGAACAACAATAAAGTGGTGAGAAACAATGAATATAATCGAACTCGTTTCTGATCAAGCTGTTTGATTTCGATCCAATTCATGGAGACTTTCTCGTAGCAACCCAAAAACCCAGATAGAAACGGAAGCAACATAGGCCATACTCTCAAGCAATTCTCTTTAGGGTATATCCAAAAAATCCAATTTTGAACAGATGACGAAGAGAATGGGAAGCAATCTACACGATCCCAGCTGATTGATAAAAGCAACAACCCAGCAAACAAGATGCAAAACGGCCCACGAACCTTAGATTATCCAATTGCACCGTTATCGCCTTCAATCCGATTCCGAGACCCCGATAAAACTCTAGCGGAGACTGTACCGGAGAGCTCAGCTAAGATCATAGCAGCTGCGCCGCAGTAACCGAGAGCTTGGAATCGGAGGAGGAAAACAACGGCTAGAAAAACCGATTTAGCGAGTATGAGTTTGATTTGAGACGAGGAGAGTGATGAGACGGAGAAATGGGTCTTTTTTGGAAGGAGAAAAAGCAGAGAAGAAGAGAGAGAAAGCGAGAGAGAAGACGAAAGAGAGAAGAGAGAGACGAGGAATGAGAAAGGGAACAGAGAGAATGAAGGGTAAGAGAGAGTAGAGGGATCGTAAAGAGAAGAGGATGAGAAAGAGAAACGAGATTGAAGATTTAGTGGTTCCATGGATCGATCTGAGACGGGTTTTGGAAGGGGTTGGAGTTGGAGTGTAAGGGAAAGAAGGGTAAGCTCTTCCGACTGTTGCGGTGGTTCGCAAAGGCAGTGAAAGACGATTGGGTCGATGCTGTTGATGATGATGATGGTGATTGTGGTGGTGGTGGTGATGATCCGCCATTGTTGAAGCGGAAAGCTTGACTCTTTTGCTGAGAGTCGCCGGGAGAATTTCTGAAATTGATATTTTTTTGCGATTCGGTGGATTTACCCAAATTTACAAATGCGTTTGGTATATAACCGAATTAAACACATTTGAGTAATATGTCGTTGTCATAAGCTCATAACAGATTTCGAATATAATTTAACAAGTTTGCCAAATAATTCAACCAAATTGGAAAGTGGAAACCCTTGACTTCAGCTGGAGGATTCTGGTTTTGCAAATTTACGGGACATAAAACCGAAAGACTAAACCGGTCGTTACACATAAAATTTGGATTTTAGTACGTAGTTAATAAGCCTAATACAATATCAGAAACTGTTTTGGAGGTAACCAAAGTATCATTTTATCAATCACCACCGACTTGACGTTTCCATGAGTCTTCAACGATCAATTCATCAACTCCTCAAAACTGATTCAGAATGACAAGAAGACACACCAAAAGAAGAAACATGTAAAGGGAAGAGAATGAATCAATATCTGCTCTCAAGTCTCAACACCTAATATTCTGAGAAATTCGATATGGATAACGCAAAACTCACCTCCCATCAGGTAAATAGCGTCTAATCGTGAATGGTATCTTCCTTTGCCTAAGCTCCTTCATAGCAATCTTAAAGCCAAGTTCAAAAGTTAGCTCAAATGTCCGGAAACAACAAGAATAAAGGATAATAAGTGAGTGCAAGTAAAAAGTAGTAAGCACCTCAAGAGGATCAGTCTCGCCTTCAAGCTCGACCATGACAGGAGCATTCATGCTGTATCAGCCAAAAACAACATAAATAACTAAACTTTTCGACGAGCCACCTTAACGGTTTAGATGAAACAGAACAAAGATTGTTCGCAATTGAATAGAGAACATCTCATCAAGCTTTAAAACACATGGTGATGTTATATTCTTAAAGTTAAGACATGAGATCAAAGGATAAGTGACTGCAAGGAAAAGAATCAAACTTTTTGACCCTGCCAAAACGATTTCTATGAAACATGATGATGATAAATTTTTAACAACTCATGATATACAATGACAAGATAAGTGAGTGGGTAGTAAAAGCATCAAACTTTGCAATTATTACAAAGTTATTCTCAGTTGAATTTGAGTACTCTACACATAATGATACATTCTTAACAGATATAGGATGAGGATTTAAACTTGAGAGACATGAAGCAATGGTCAAAAAAGGAGGAGAAGCAGACCTGATTTGCAGAGCGCGAGTGCCGAGGATACGTGCACGTTCATACTTGGTCATAAACTTGGACGTTTTACGTGGACGTTGTACAGGTTCTGCTTCGACCTTGTCTTCTGTTTCAAGATACCCTCGCCATTGATATCCTCGTTCTCCTTCATTTCAACATCTTCCTCTACTCCTTCCTACTCATCAAAAACTAATCAGAAACTAGCAAGTCGTGTAATACGCAGCCATGTCTTTTCTACAAAGAAGATTAACTTACTTCAATCTCGGGCTCCACTGGCTCGTCTTCATAACTGCAGAAAAACCAGTTGAAGCAGCAACATCAACAATTTGAACACATAGCAACAAAACAGCTTCAATTTACTCACACGTTCCATAAGAAGAAAACCTGTTTACAAGCTACCAAAGAAACTTTTTGATGAACAGGCCGGTGTGGTAAAACTGGGATAGCAACCACGTTTTTAAATGGTAAAGAAAGCGAGACCACACTTCTTGATTTGAAACACTTGTTGCAAGAAGCGGAACAGAGGATCCCGCCTGTTTTTCCTGAACTTGATGATCCAATGGAAGAAATTGCTGATGCAGAAAGTGGTGTCAAGGGTTGTGCTAACTGTGGCGGTCTCGGACATCGTGTTCGATCTTGTCCTAAAATGGAGCACCAGAAGAGTGTGGCCATATCTAATTCTGGAAAAGACTATTACGGTTCTTGTGGTTACGGAGGAGAGATATAATCTTGTGTCAAGCTTTGTTTTTCAATCTTGTATGGATTACTTTTGCAAGCCAAAGCATTTCTTGATCTTGTTATTCACTTCTTTAAACTTGTCATTCGAATGTTCTTTGCCAAACTCAAAACCGAATAATACCTGCAAATGGCCAAATACAATCAAGAAGAAGTAGAACTTGTTTGAATCTGTAAAAATCTTGCCTCATGGATTCTTTCTCTAAATAAAACTAAAGTACAATGATTCCATTAATCATGTGAGTTCAATGCAAAGTGCTCTCAGTTCTGTGATTCTTCTTGTGTTCGGATTATCCAAAAAAAAAAACTCATGCTTCCTATGACCGCAACTTCATCTTCCACAGTTACAGCTTCACCTGCAGGAGAGACAAAATGTATCAGAACAAACGAAACATATGTTGAACGCAAACGTATTAATAAGAAACAATGAAATTTACCAATAATGGTGATTCCAAGCAGCTCGTTGTAATCTCCACTAGCTTGAACTCTTGACCACCGACCTATCGAAGATTTCCAACCGATGATCGAGCTTATAACAACAGCATTTTCCTGCATTTAGTCACAGAACAAACCATCAAAAACAGATATTTTTTGGATTTGTAACCAAAGGGAACATTAAAAACTCATTTACATTATTACCTTGATTTCTACATCGTCCAAGATTATGCAGCTAATAAGTCTTACACCAGGTCCAACACGAACGTTTGCTGAGATTGACACATTTGGACCAATCTGGTTCCAAAGAATTCAAGATTTTAGGCGAGTGTGTCATTTGCAAATTTACATGAGATGGATAAATCTTAGATGTCATGAGACTGTAAAGAAAAAGAAGTTACCTTTGCGGTTGGATGTAGTTTTACAGATGGGTGAATATAAACATCACCATCTCGAATTGGTTTCTTGATAGTACCATCTCCTGAAGCCAAAAGATGAGGCGATGTTTCACGGAACTGCGAAAGATATAAATCCGAGCATTTCAAAGACTTCCTGTTTATAACAACTTGTTAGCACAAGGAGATTGGTTTGATCCAAAAAGATTACTAGGAACAAGACAGTAACATCCAAATTACCCTGGAGTCTTAATCTGTTCCCAAAAATCTTTGTTCTCATATGTGTATAGTTGCTTCTTTCCAGCAAGTGGTGACAATATATCTTGTTCCAATCTCACAAAATCAGCAGGAACAGACCTCGTTGCGGATTGGAATTGATTCGAATCTGGCAGTTGCTAGCTGCCAAAATTTAGTATAAAGTCAAGTGATTATATAATAATGCAAGTCTCTTGAGATAAGGCCAAATAATGAAAACTTACATGCATCTCTCCTTTGGCTGTATACTCCTTCAATGGCTTTGATGATATCTGAAGTAAACAATCACAGACACCACAGTTGATCAAGTCACTAACCTGCATCGAGTGAAACCGTATCAACTCAATAAAGTCCAGAAACCAGTGAAGGAAATAAGAAGATAGGAAACTTTAGCAGAGAAATTACGAAAGTTTCGGGTTTCTCTGTATAATGTAGGAGTTCTTTGGTATCAGGATCAGCTATCAACTCTCCAAATTGGCTCGCTGCTTCTGCAGAAACCTGAAGCAAGAAAACGAAATTCATGAATCCTTGATCTTCATCATTTGTTAATTTCCTCTGAACAACGTAAACAAAATTGATCAAGGACATCAAACCTTGATAGCTAGCATAGTTCCAACTTCCAACACCACCATATCTTCGATGTGCGTCTGCCAAAGAATTGTTTTCAAATTACATCAAAGCAAGAGAAGGAAAATGATGAAGCAAGATTTATGGAGAGTACCGAGTATGTCTTGAAGGGGGGAAAGAGCAGCAAACATCACAGTTTAGGAGGAAAACATGTGACTGTTCAAAATGACAATAAACCAACAACGAAATCAAAGGTGAATCAACAAAACACATGACTGAGTGAATCAAGAACAAAGATTTGGAATTTCAGTAGAGAACAAACCGTTTTTCTTCCATGATTCTATCTCTAAAGTAATAAAGCGCACCAGCCGAGCCATGAGGCTTATCTTCTTTCAAGTATCTGCAAAACACAAGAACATAACATGAGAAGGTAAAAATTTTACATTGGACACCAAAGAAGCAACTACACACAAAGTGCTATAAACTTACCGTACTGGAATCTTCAGCTCGTTAGATATTGAAGAAACAAACAAAGCGAATTCTCGTTCCTCGTAAAATCCAATCAGAAAAATCTGAGCCAGATTCGGTATCTGCCCTCCAAAACATATATGTCATATCAGTTTGACACAGTCCATGTCAAGATTAGAAGTTTCTATGAGCAATCAAACATTTCAAAGTTCACAACTTGGAGATTACAAATCATATAATAACAACACTTCTACAAAAGTGTAGAGCTTTCTTCCAAAAAAGCCAGTACCAAAGTAAGAGTTGTAAATTGGAACAAACTTAAGTTCAGTTTTCTCAGGGATCAAACAAAAAAAATTGTACAAGAAATGAAAAAAAAAAGCAAACCTTTTTGCAAGCAGAAATAGGATGATGAATCATCGGTTGTCCAGCTAAAGGAATCAGCGGTTTCGGTGTACTGAACGCTAATGGACGAAAACGAGTTCCTAAAATCGATCGACATTAACAAATTAAAACCAAAATCAAATTCGAGATCCAAGAGTATGGCAATCGAGTGGATGATGTTTACCTTTGGTCGGACCTCCGACCATGATCACGGCGGCGACTTTCTCTTCCGACATGTCGATTCCAAACCCTAGACCCTAGATTCGTGAACGACGATGATCTGATTTTGTGAAAGGTGGTATCTTTGGAATCGGATGAAGTAGAAACAGAGAAATGAGTATGGACTATGTAGGAGCCCTCTCTTTGTAACAAGCGTACGTTAAAGGAAAAGAAGAATTGTGTGTTGACTTTTTGCTTTGTTTTTGTCAACTTTATTACTTGGAAAATGACTACTAAGCCATAGTCAAACCTGAAAACCTGACTTGGTAATTTGTTGTTTTTGATCTTTCACATGTGTTAACCGGTGTTTGGTATCCGGTTATTTCCGGTTAAAATGATAAGCTTTATAAACCGTTAAGGACACACACTGTTCTTAAAAAGTTAAAAGAGGTTTTGGCGAAAAATTGAATTGAAGTGGCTTCTGAGAAAATGACGAGTCTGAATTCTGAAATGGGATTTCAAAGAAAAGACTCTTGCTTTTGTTTACCATAGTGATAGAAGAGAGTCTGCTTCGGTGAGACAGGTTAGCAATTTCTTAAATTGAGAAAGAGAGGGAGACAGAGTTACAGAAGATGTGTTACTGTCGCTAAATTGTAAATTCCGACCACCAGAGGAATTTTCCGGGGGATAAATTAGGGGTTTTTGGAAGTTATTGTACTCAGCCGAGTGGAAAAAGATGGAATTTTTAGGCTCATCTGAGTGTAATCTAGGGATTTTAGAAACTCTATCGGACGATGCTATTCAGGAAATTACAGAAAGCTACGCTGGGTTTTTCACTAGTGTGGAGTCTCTCATTGCCGGCACCGGAGATTCCTCAGTCGAGGAACAGTTTGCAAGTACGGTCTTGATTCTCTTGTTCGTGACCACTTTCTCAGATCACTCGAGGTATTAAAATTTCCTTTTTTGAGCATAAAACGTTTTGATTCTACTCTTTTTGGCTTAAGATTTGTGCCCTGATAGCTCTTTAGTCTACTTAGTATCTGCTCTGTTGTGAGATAGCTGGTGTAGTGTAACAGTTGAAGAATGTTTCTTCTCTTATGACATTTATTTGTTTCAGCAAGCTTTTGAGAAGAGTGGTGGGGTGCATCGAGTTTTTGGCAACATTTTGATGCTTACAGCGAGAAGAAACATCCTGTAAGCTTGGTTGATACTTTGTTTGCTACAAGATTCTGAAATTGACTGTTTTTTTTCTTTTTTCTTTTCTGTTTTTGGACAGATTTATGGAGAGGAGATTCAGGAAGTGTTATGCAAGGCTTTGGAAGAAATATCTGTAGCGAAGCAGTATCACGAAAAGTGGCTGTCCATGGTGGTTCATGCTTTTCAGTCGTTTAAAGAACAGTCATCAGAGGATAGACAGAACTCAGATGCAGAAAGAGTTCAACTTTTTTCGAGATTCCGGTCAATGTTGTCTTCGATTTTGATGTCTACTCTTCCTCGGCATTTTCCTGGTATACCCCCATCTTTGATAGCTCATTTCTTTGTTGATTTTCGATGTAGTTTGATCAAGTTTATTTTCTGGTTTGATTGCTGTGAAGCTTCTTTTGTATCTTTTCTACTTGTTCAATTACTACTCTCATATTTTCCTGCTCTTTGTTATGTTCTTAGAAATACTCCACTGGTATTTTAAGGAAAAGCTGGAGGAGCTAACTGCGATCATGGACGAAGATGATATCGAAGAACTCAGAGAATGATGGCATGGATGTTGATGAAGGCGATCCCCAAGGCAAATTTTCAAGGCATGACGGCTTGGTGAAGAACATTGGGAAGGTGGTCCGTGACCTTAGAAGCATTGGATTCACATCTATGGCTGAAAATGCTTATGCTTCTGCAATCTTCTTGCTTCTCAAGGTAACTTTATGCAACAGAGATTTCATCTGCCTCACTGAGACTTATGATATGTAGTTAATATACATATAACCTGTTTGGAAATGTTATACTTCAGGCGAAAGTGCATGATCTGGCTGGTGATGATTACAGGACTTCTGTTTTAGGTTCCATAAAAGAATGGATTCAGGTTGTTGTCTTTTTCTGCTTAGATTCTCACTGCATCATCATATTACTTTTGCATTCCTGACATTTATATTCTCTTTCCAGACAGTGCCTCTTCAGTTCCTTAATGCGCTTCTTTCTTATCTTGGTGATTCCGTAAGTTACGGTACCACATCGTCTGGCCTCACATCTCCTCTGGCTTGTTGTCCATCTCCAAGCTCTTCCAGAGTGGTGGTGACTCCTTCAGAAGGAGAAGGAATTGTTAGGTGGAAACTACGTCTAGAATATTTTGCGTATGAGACATTGCAAGATGTAAGGATAGCCAAACTATTTGAGATCATTGTTGATTATCCTGAGAGGTACTTTCTTTCTCCCCACATATCTCACTTGAGCCCCATTTCAAGTATTGCAACAAGCTGAAAATAACTGATGGCAATGTTGTTGATGCAACAGTTCTCCTGCTATTGAAGACTTAAAACAGTGTCTTGAGTATACTGGACAGCATTCTAAGCTAGTCGAATCTTTCATTTCTTCCCGGAAATATCGTCTGTAAATATGTGTAGACCATTAAAGCCCTTCGAGCGATAGACCCCGCTGGTGTGTTTTTGGAAGCGGTGGGTGAACCGATCAGGGGAGGAAAGACACCATTAAGTGTATTGTCACTATGCTTACGGATGGAAGTGGAGGGAATGCAAATGGTTCCGGAAACCCTGGGGATAGTCTTCTTGAAGAGTTAATGAGAATGTTGGGTTTGATGATGATTTCCATTTTCCACACTGATGATAAGCAAGCATGGATTAATGCTTCTCGGTATTGTTTTCGTTGTATAAGGTAGACATACTTGGAATGCTTGTTGATATAATTGGATCTAAAGAGCAGTTAGTGAACGAGTGTCGTGTCATGCTCGCTGAGAAGCTTCTCAACAAGACCGATTATGACATCGACACTGAGATACGCACCGTCGAACTTCTCAAGGCAATCTCTTTTTTTTTCACTCTTAAAATTATTTATCTTGGCAAACTAGTGGAACGTTTCTACATTGTTGAGTCTCACTTTACCTCTCTCTTATCATGTCAATAGATACATTTTGGAGAAGCTAGTATGCAAAGATGTGAGATAATGCTGAACGACTTGATTGACTCTAAGAGAGTGAACACTAACATTAAAAAGGCATCTAAAACAGGTTATGTTTCTGAACTATTCACAGTATTACCTCTGCAACGCAGATTCTTGTTGTCTGACTCTTATCTGTGTCCATCACTCGTTTTTAGGCACTAAGTTAGGAGAGGGCGAGCTATCTATTGATACACTTACCTCGACAATACTTTCAACGAACTTCTGGCCACCAATTCAGGTATTCATACGTTCTTCTTTCTGTTTTTTCATCCATTATACTGTAATTGCTTCCGTTCACTGAATTGGAGGAGGAATTTCAGGATGAGCCTCTAGAGCTACCTGGACCTATTGACAAGCTGCTAACAGATTATGCCAGTAGATATCATCAAATCAAGACTCCTCGTGAACTACTTTGGAAGAAAAATCTTGGCACTGTCAAGGTAGTTCTTTTGTATATACTTTAGTAGTGAATTATTCATGTTTTGTTCGGAGTCGCGGAGAAAGCAGGTACTAACAAATGTATCTCTGTGAAATGGAAATGGTTTGGATGTATTCAGTTGGAATTGCAATTTGAAGACAGAGCTATGCAGTTCACAGTCTCCCCCACACATGCAGCCATTATCATGCAATTTCAAGAAAAGAAAAGGTAGCTCCTACAAGAATCACTCAATATCGTTGTTTCTGCTTCCAATCTTACTGAAATCATGTAAATCTCTTTCAGTTGGACCTCTATAGACTTTGTTGCAGTCACTGGGATACCCATTGACGCGTTAAACCGAAGAGTAAACTTTTGGATAAGCAAGGTACATACTGTAACTGTAGTCTTCTGCTTTAGACCATTTCATTTGGAGGAAGAGCTAACTATAACTTGGAATGTTTATTATTGAACTTAGGGAGTTTTGAGAGAATCTACAGGAACAGACTCGAATACCAATGTGTATACGCTTGTTGAATCCATAGCTGATTCTGGAAAGAACGAAAGCGAGGAGCTTTTAGCAGGCGATGAAGAGAGTGAAAGATCGATCGCCTCTGTGGAAGACCAACTTCGCAAAGAAATGACAATATACGAGGTATGTGATGATGCTTAAGGAAAAATTTAATTCTACTAATCATTTAGTCTCTAGAAATTATCAAAATCTAAACAAAGTCTCAACAATGTTTGCAGAAATTCATAATGGGAATGCTCACAAATTTTGGTACCATGGCACTAGAACGAATCCACAACACTCTCAAGGTACAATCAAATGCATAAAGCCACTTTCAACACTGATTTTACAACGTTATTGTCTTGATTTATGATCACTGTTACTCTGTTTTTGTGTGTGTGTGTAGATGTTCTGTGTAGCTGATCCTTCTTATGACAAGTCGCTTCAACAGCTTCAGAGCTTTCTTTCTGGTTTGGTCTCTGAAGAGAAACTAGAGTTTAGAGATGGAATGTATTTGTTAAAGAAGTAGAACACTCTTTTCCATGTTTTTTTTTTTTTACTCAGAGGAACTAGTTTTCTCTTTTGTATCAAGATCCTCTGTTTTTTTTTTTTTTTTTAATGAAATCTCTTAACATCAAAATCCGAAAGAATCACAACTTGAACACAAAATTCTACACGTAACTCTTACGCAAGAATCACGATGTCGTACCGAAAATTACACAGAACTCGTTTAGACCCGCAACGATTAGACTGAGAGAGTATATACTAATTGTTCTTATGATTCAAAATTATTTTTTTGTAATTCATTTATTTACTATCTAATTAAAATTGAATCTCTAGAAAATAAAAATTTGGCCAGAATTTTCCGGAATAGTTTAATGTTATATTTTTATTTTAAACATATTTTAAACGTAAAAGTTTGGGTGAATTTTTTTTCAATTTGTACTATAGGCGGGAAATATTCCGAATCATAATTTATTTAAAAACAAAAATTGGAATCATGTTTTCGACGTAAAACCATTTTTTTGGAAAATTTGTGGATTTATGTTGCACAAATTAATTGCAGAAAGTTCCTTGATTCACCTTTACGGCGGAAATTTTGCTCATCGATTTATTTTGGCAGGAACTTCGAGGAATTCTTTGTTTTTAAGATTTTTTTTTTTTAAAAAAAAAATCTTATTATACACCTATTTTTGGTTTTTTTTTTTTTTAATTTGTAATTTTGAAAGGAATTTTGTGGAATCATATTTTTGGGGACACAATTTGGAATTAGGCTTGCAGAAAATTCACTGATTTATATTTAAAATATAAAAAGTTGCGGAAAATATTAAACAATAACACAAAAAACTAACTATCTGGCGATTAAAACATTTCAACATAGATATGTGTACATAAAATTTAAAACTTAAATAAAACATATCATTAAAGAAAATATATGATATCTATAAAATATATAAATATCTATAAAATGTTAGAAATTACTAAAAATATTAAAGACAGTAATATCCTGCGCATTAGGCGCAGTTAATCACCTAGTTCTCTTAAAGATCTTAGTAATTACTATAAAACTAGGGTTGGACCTGCGCCCTGCGCAGGGTGATGTTTACTCAATTTTTTATATTAAAAAATGTTATATATTTTAACCGTAGCAATATAACTTTACTAAATAAAAAGGTTCTTAACATATTGAATGCATATATTTCAGAAATTTTAGGATCAAAAAGGATTTTATAAAACTTTTCCATGTTCGAGACCTGTGTAAACCCACCTATGAGAATAAAACAAAGTTGTTATGAGAAACAGATCATGTGTTAAAAATAGACTCAAAATCTGAATATATCATCAAATCATAATAAATCACCTACCCATTGAATTATCCATAACTTTAGAACACATAAAACTATATTAGCATCAGAAAACCAGTGATGGAACTTAAGGAAGACATACTTAAGAACTAAGCTTTTCTTTGTGTTATAATATGATGCAAGAAGGAGAAGGAATGTGAAGTAAGTTGATGTTATTGCTTAGTGGTTTGCTTATATAAAACGAATGGCAACAGATTGGTAATTTTAAACATAACTATTATTAATGAAGAGTATCAAATTCGTGATTTATATTTCAAGTGATTGAAATATAATTCAATCTTACTTATTACAGTTACCAAATAACATCTTAGATCATATTAAATATTGTTTAATTTGGACATAGAGACTTATTAGGTTATCATACAAAATTAAATTATCAATATTTATAATTTATTTTCTTGTTAATGAATTGTCTAAGATCGAATATTGTTTTAAATCGTGATTGCAGAAATTAATCACCACTTATTGTCACTTTCCATTATATTTTTATTCACCTTAAAAAAAAAAAACAAAAAAAACAAAAAGGATGATATTTTCATTCAATAACTTACCAAATATATAATGTTATCATCACCTTAATCCCGCCGAGTAACCATAAGTGGTGATCAATCACTATTCACGTTAAAATCTGCCAAAGATAAAGAAATAAATTTTCATAGAATGAGGCATAGGCAATATTATTTTAAAATTGTGACTAAATTATAATATAATATTTTAATATTTTAACTTCTGATTAAGTTGAAATTTTATAATATTCAATTTTTTGATAAAAAAAATTTAACTTTTTAACCAAGTTAAGCTATTTCAAATATTTTATAAATATTTTCAACTTTTTGACAGTGAAATGTTTATAATAATATAAATTTTATTTGATTTAATGATATAGTTTATTAAAAAAAATATTAAACCAAATATACTGATAAATTTGGATGCTTATCAAATTAAGCTTCCAAGTCTTATGATTTCTTATCATTTTGGTTTTTTTAATAAGAGTGTTATGAACTATCATACATCTTCTTTTTCAATGTGGGACTTTGATGATATACTTGTTTTTTTCATCATTTCAGTAATTGTTATTTGTTTTTAAAAATTCAAATTATAATTTGTGTAAAGTAAAATGTACATTTTTTTAATATATGGGTAATGTGATAATTTATTTACTTTTATAAAATTTAGTCCAACCAAATAAATGAGAGAGAAAATGTAGTATTTAAGAAACTAATTAATTTGATATATTTGATAATATGGAAAGAATAATAATATTTTTATAATTAAATGCTGAAATATGTATAAATCATTGATATAAACTATTCTCTAACCAAACTAATGTAATGACATAAAATGTAATTAGTCTAGTAATCTTTGTCTTAATTAATATTTGCATTGAGAGTGAACCATGTGATGACACCTCAGCATGACACTCTTGTTAATAACACATCAACTAAAGGTTAGTTTTAAAAAATGTTTCTCTTTTAATATATTAGGGATATGTAATTATTAAAATCTTGAAGATTTCATAAGTCCTTTTTTGAACGCAACCTTCTCTAACGCCGTTTCAGAATATGCTAACAGATCCTTTTCTCTATAGTTGATCTCTTCTTCTTCACATTTCCTTTAGCTTCTTCTCCCTCTTCAATTCCATCCGGTTAAGTTTTACAAACAAAGTCCCTCTCATCACAAAAATCCCTTCAATTTACTCTACAATACAGATCGGCCACATGAGTAACTATAGTCTACCCCATGAACTTCTTCCATGAAAGAGAGACCTTACAATTAGAGTGAATATACATCGAAGGAGAGAGACGTCCCTCTACAAATTTCATATTTGCGGATGAAAAAGTAAGTTCACAATGACAATATTATACTTCAATCGATCTTTGTATCCAACATTGTTTTTTATTCTGGTTGATTTTGCTTAATTTACAGTGTCGAACCACCTAATACACTACACTGTACTTTCGACCAAATATGTAGGGGACAAAGATACATGCTACTTTATGTCACAAATATTTTAGTCGTTTCAAGAAAAACTTGCTGGAGGGATCTTGGAGAGAAATCTTTAATATTTTTGTTTGCCGTAATTGGCTCAAGTGTGTAAGAATGTATTGAGCTCAATGATCAATGTATTATTAGGTTGACAATATATATAGTGATACAGAGGATTTCCCTAAGGAATATACAGTTATGGTACGTATATACGTTGAGGTGAATAAGGAATAATGTATATTCTAATACTCCCCCGCAGTTGCAGCGTCGGTGTCACCGAACGTTGAGACTGGACCGGAAATCAAGAAAGAGAGGCGATGGAAGGCCTTTGGTGAAGATGTCAGCGAACTGTTGAGCGGAGGGGACGTGGAGAACTTTGACCTGACCGATTGCTACTTTCTCACGGACGAAATGGATGTCGATTTCAATGTGTTTGGTGCGTTGGTGCTGCACGGGATTAGAGGACATGTAGATTGCGGACACATTGTCGCAGAAAACAATCGTGGCTCGAGGGAGAGGAATCTTCATCTCAAGTAGCAGGGTGCGTATCCAAGTGGTTTTAGAGACAGCATTGGCGACGCCACGGTATTCTGCTTCTGCGCTTGATCGAGAGATGGTAGCTTGGCGCTTCGACGACCATGAGATGAGGTTGGGACCGAGATATACGCAATAGCCGGAAGTCGAGCGCCGTGTTGCAGGGCAGCCGGCCCAATCAGCGTCATAGTAAGCGATCAAGTCAAAAGAGGATGAGCGATACATCCGGAGACCTTTTGAGAGTGTGCCTTTTAGATATCGGAGGATCCGTTTGAGAGCGTTGAAGTGACTTTCACGAGGGTCATGCATGAAAAGACAGACTTGTTGAACGGCATAGGCAATGTCGGGTCTGGTGAAAGTGAGATACTGAAGTGCTCCGGCGAGGCTACGGTAGAGAGTAGGATCAGACATCGGTGGACTGTCGTCGGCGGAGAGTTTGGATTTGGTGTCGCATGGTGTGAGGCAAGGATTGCAGTCTGTCATTCAGGCACGGTGGAGTATGTCAGCAGCGTAATTTTGTTATTGAAGAAAGAGACCATCTTTGTCACGCTTGAAAGAGATACCGAGGAAGTAGTGGAGCATGCCCGAGTCACTCATTTCGAACTCGGAGGCTAAAGCAGAGACAATCCGGTCTAAAAGTTGCTGAGAGGAGGCTGTAAGAGCAATATCATCCACGTATAATAATAGATAGGCGATCTCTTTACCGTGGCTGAGAATGAACAAGGAGGGATCTGAGATGCTCTGTGTGAATCCTATTGTGCCAGCGTGATCGGCAAATCGTTTATTCCATGCACGAGGAGCCTGCTTCAGTCCGTAGAGTGAGCGTTTGAGAAGACAGATATGGTCTGGCTTGGTCGGATCAACAAAGCCTGGTGGTTGGTGCATGTACACCGTTTCTTCGAGCTTGCCGTGTAAGAAGGCGTTTTTGACGTCGAGTTGTCGAATAGGCCAGGATTTGTTGATGGCAATGTGAAGAAAGGCACGGATCGTAGTGAGTTTGACCACCGGACTGAAGGTTTCGTCACAATCGACACCGGTTTGTTGGGACTTGCCATTAGCTACTAGACGCGATTTGTAGCGTGTGAGCTTGCCTTCTCCATTGAATTTGTGCCTGAAATTCCACAAGGAGCTAACAATGTTAGTAGCAACCGGTCGCGGCACAAGGGTCCACGTTCCGGCTTTAATAAGAGCATCATATTCTTCTGTCATTGAAGGGTTCCAATTTGGATCCTTTGCGGCTTTAAGGTAAGAAGATGGAAGAGGGGAAACTATGTCGGTATGGAGACATAGTGGATTTCGTGGTTTGGTGATACCACTTTTAGCACGGGTGGTCATGGGATGTCGCGGCGCAGGAGGAGGAGGAGGAAGAGGGGCTGCGGCGACGACCGTTGGGGTAGGGGCTGGTGGTGCTTCGTCCCGAGGGATAGGCGGTGGTAAAAGCTCAGGAGGTTGTGGGGAAAGAGACGTTTTAGGAAGAAAAGAGAATGGAAATTGAGTTTCATCAAAAATGACATGGCGAGAGAGAATGATCTTACGAGTGGAAAGTTCGAGACAACGGTATCCACGATGATTTGTGGGATAGCCAAGGAACACGCAAGGAGTGGAGCGTGGTTCAAGTTTGTGAGAGGTGGTGGCAGAAACATTCGGATAACAGAGACATCCAAATGTACGAAGATGGGTATAGGAAGGTGATAGCCCATAGAGTTTTGTGAACGGGATTTGGTTGGAGATGGCGGAAGAAGGTTGGATGTTGAGAAGATAGGAGGCTGTGAAGAGAGCTTCAGCCCAGTAATGATGAGGCATGTGAGCCTGAATGAGAAGGGTGCGAACAAGGTTATTGATCGTTCGTAGCATCCGTTCCGCTCGACCGTTTTGTTGAGAAGTGTGAGGGCAAGAAAATCGAACAGTGGTTCCTTGTGCAGCAAGGTAATCGAGAAATTGACGGTTGTTGTATTCGCCGCCATTGTCACATTGAAGTGCTTTGATTTTTCGATTAAATTGTGTCTGCACATGTTGAGAGAAGTGAATGTATTTCCCATATGTATCGCTTTTTCTGTGCAAAGGATACACCCAAATGTAATGAGTAAAGTGATCAAGAAATAAAAGATAGTACTTAAAACCACTGTTGCTTAAAATCGGAGATGTCCATAAATCGGAATGAATAATATCAAAAGCATGAGAAACATTAGAGTTTGAATCAAAGAAAGGAAGACGTGTGTGTTTCCCCAATTGACAAGCTTGGCACATAGTTGCCAGCTCTGTTTTATTGCATAAAAGAGATTGAGAAGATAAAATGTGTTTGAGAGATTGTTGACTCGGATGACCAAGACGACGATGCCAAACCGAGGTGCTAGCGGAAAATGCAAGAGGAGATGATGACGGTGGTCGAGCGGAGGGAGTGACGGCATAGAGACGGCCGCTACTATCACATCGGAGGAGCTTTTTCCGAGTGTGAAGATCCTTTATAGAGAAGCCAAAAGGGTCAAATTCAACTGAGCATTGGTTATCAATAGAGAATTTACGAACAGATAATAAGTTTTTGACAATGGAAGGGCAAACAAGAATATTTTTGAGACGAAAGTTACGAGATGGAGTAACAAAGGTACCATTTCCTACACATGAAACCGGAGCATAAGATCCATTTCCAACAATGACAGGAGGACACGAGTTCTTATTAAAGACAGAAAGCAGATTACCTTGAGCCGTGATATGGTTTGTGGCGCCAGTGTCCATGTACCAGTTGGACTCACTCGGATCTTGCAGCGACATAGTGCTAAAAGCATTGTTGATCTCAGATGCAAGATAGGCCTCCGGTGTGTCACGGGCTAAGTGCGCTTCACCATGTGGTCGAGAAGGATATGGGCCGAGAATCCCGTTGGAAGCGGGGTGAGATGCTGGTGGGGGACGCAACGGTGATGCATGGTACATGGACGGATGTGGGTACATCGGAGAACCAGGGTATGCGTAGGGGTAAGGATATGGCGCATGACCGTAACTCCATGGATTCAACCAGTTGTGATGGTTGTTGTGCTGGCGTCCTCTGCCTCGTTGGTTACGACCGCCACGTCCGCGATACTTGTTGTTGTTGCGGTTGTATGATTGACCGGTGGAGTTGTTGTTGGGATACGATGCTGGTGGCGTAGGTGAGGCAGTGTAAAGGATCGGAGAAGAGGAAGCATTGGGAGATGCTGATGCACTCGGTTTGGAGTGTTTGGAAAGACGGTCTTCCTCCATCTGAAGCATGGATCTCGCAACGGTGAACGAAGGAAAAAGGCTTTTGTGTTTGATGACATTGAGGATGTAGTCATACTTTTCGGACAAGCCGTTAAGCATGTACATCACGAGAGCACGGTCGGTGACTGGAGAGTCAACGTTGGCCAATAGATCAGAAAGAGTTTTAAGTTTCTGACAGTACACGTGAAC
This sequence comes from Noccaea bulbosa, assembly GCA_900406535.1. Classification (NCBI taxonomy): domain Eukaryota; kingdom Viridiplantae; phylum Streptophyta; class Magnoliopsida; order Brassicales; family Brassicaceae; genus Noccaea; species Noccaea bulbosa. Next base: position 48,573 of record OVBJ01000252.1, read on the forward strand.
ACTCATGTCGCCGATGGTGAGAGTGCGAAGCTCGGTATCGTATTGAATGGCCCGTGCTTCTTTGTTGTCGCGGAAGAGATTCTCCAGAGAGATCCATAGATCTCGGGCGGTGCAGTTTTTGGTGATGATGGTGTCGAGGAGAGAGTCTGAGATCGTTCCGAAGATCCACATCTTGACAAGACCATCACGTTCCTTCCATGGGGCGTCGGTGGCAGAGGAGGGAAGAGAGGAGCCATCGAGGTGGCCGAGAACCCCAAAAGTGAGACAGTGAGTCTCAAAGAGCTCTCTCCAGGTATCGTAGTTTAGCTTGGTCATGTCAAGCGTGATTGGAACGTAAGCTTTGATTTGGGAGATTCCAAAGACACGGTCGGAGCCAGTGGCTGGGGCAGCGGCAGGGGCGGCCATTGTTTGAGAGAGTGGAGGAAGGAAATAAGAGGAGATTTGTGTGATTTAGAAGAGAAAAGAGAGAAGATTGATATCTAACTAGCTTGGCGGCTAGGTTAGACTCTTGATACCATGTAAGAATGTATTGAGCTCAATGATCAATGTATTATTAGGTTGACAATATATATAGTGATACAGAGGATTTCCCTAAGGAATATACAGTTATGGTACGTATATACGTTGAGGTGAATAAGGAATAATGTATATTCTAATAAAGTGGACCAACATGCTTGCTAGACAGCAGCACATGATTGTACTAGATTATCAATCCACTGCCTTGCCTACCCCTCCACTCTCGGCGAGTCATTTCTTTGATTTCACAGACTTCAAACAAGTTATCTCTAGAGTCTTCGACTGGAATCATCCCATCAGTACTAAATTTTCTTCATTTTGTTTCTTATGTAGTTTTAATGTTTTCTATGAGTAATGTGTTCTACTTTATACACAGATTTAATTGGAGTTGTTGGATATGTTGGCAAAGTACAACCTGTAGAGAAAAACAGATTCAATAAGACGAGTATCCCTTTCCACCTAAAGAATCACATGTATTAAGTTGTCAATACTAGCTTAGGATGATAGAAACATTCACCATTTAAATGGCTTGATACATTTTGAACATATTTTCATTTCAGGGGTCAGGAACTTTAATGTATTGCCTATGGACAACTGGCGATGGATTTTAAAAATCAATTGCTTTGCTTATCTACTGAAAAGAGAGTTTGCGTTTTCAGTGAATGGAGAGTACAGATTTACAATGGTACATATTTTTCACCTCTGTCTTTTTAAGTTAAACTTATGGAAGTTATCTTTGACATAATATATTTGAGTCTGTATTGTCCTGCGTAGGAGATATCCTGGTCACAAGTGATGGAGGCTTATCTAGATTCTTATTCAACCCAGCTATCAAAGAAGCCGAAGACATTTAACACAGGTATTCTCAATCGTTTTTAGATTCTTCTTCAAGAAATTTAACATCTATTCTTCGAATCAGATGATTCACAGTCTAATTGTGCAAAGTATGTTTCCCTCAAACGATACATAAGGCTTGAAGATACAGTATATAACGAGTCTGCGGAGCACAATTCTGGGGAGGGATCGTCGTCTCATGCATTCTTAATCTCAAGTTCTGAAATGTCTGAGTACCACAACACTATTTTCTGCTTCATTCCAATAACTTTCAAAGATGTTTAATTATTTATTACTGTTCGCATGTTTTGTTAAATTACTCAAGCTTTCAAAGATTCTAATGCTGTCCGGTATTACATAGTCATTATTAATTTCTTATTTTGATTAGATGGACCTATATTTTTATTTGAATTCTGTAATATATCCCTCTGTGTTTATATTGCTCTGTTTTTCCTGTGAACTTTGTTGATCTCTTCTTTAATGTTGTTTCTGGAAAATAAAGTCCTCGGTCTCTTCTTTAATGTAGTTTCTGAAAAACAAGACTTCTTATCCATTTTTTAATTTTCATTGTCTATCAGCTTAAAGTTTTATTTCAGATTATGAATCCATCAGTGAATTTACTGATCGGATTTGTTATCTTTTTTTATTATTATTATTCTCCATTGCTTATGCTATTTTCCAATTTTACTTAATGTCGAGTGTAAATTCATCCAGAATTCCAGATTGATATGAAACACATTAACAATATTTACAGTGTTAGTCTCTTTGTAGAGTTTTGCTCAAGTTTGGTTGTTCATTGTCATTGTGTTGTTAATTTCGCTTTTAGTGAAGATTTGAAACAAATATAAAAACAGAATATTATTTAGATGGAAACAAATACATCTAATGTTTCTCTACGGAAAACAGATAATTGTCTAATATAAATTTGAAAAGTGTATATAAGTCCCCCAAGTTTACCATACACCTGCACATTAGCCGCAAGCAATCATCTAGTTGCTCATATTATGGGAAAATCACATTTTAAATCTTCAAAGTGACATCTGCTAGCACTTTAGATCACAAAGTAGTTCACTCACACTTTAAACCTTCAAACTAATTATTCTCACACAAAAAAATCCTCTAAATTAGTGTTTTAGTTTGGTCTGCCAAAACACTGACAGCATATATCCAGTTTCTGGTAATAAAATTAATGATATATCTATAATGTTTTATTTATTTATTATTATTGAAATTTTTTAATTAACATAATAAAACATATAAAAAAAAAAAGCGAGAAGAATCTCGTCCTCTCTACTCCTTCTTTTCTCCAATGACTTCTATAGTTTAAACTCCATGGATTCTTCCTATCTCCTTATCATGCCAGAATTACCTGTTTGGAATATCTATCAAGCATCATGGAGATTTATCTAGATTTGTTAGAGAGATATGTTGCCCAAAAAAAGTTTCTCTTCCAAAGGAATAGGAAAACTCCTGGATTCGTTTTTTTCTGATGAACTATTTGATTTCAGACTATTTTGAACGGAGCAAGCCCTTGATATCTGCAACGCAAATCGAACAGATATAGCAGAAACTTGCCAACATTGTAATATGCGTTTTATAGTGAGATTGAATTAATTTGTGCTAAAGAGAATGATTGGACTAAGAAGAGTTTAAAGTTGATGAACTAATTGATCGATTGGATCCACCATTTGTTGCTTTGGGTGGAGGAGACTTTTATTTTTTTTTATTTTTTTGTCGAGAAGAGAAGAAGATGTAGTAGGAGAGGAGATTTTCTCAAGTTTGTTTTTAAGATATTAAGAAAAACAATTATAATTGATGTTATGTTAAAATGTTTTTATCGGAAACTGAATATATCCTTTTTGGCAGACCAAACTAAAACAGTAATATGAGTGTTTTATCATTTAGAGAATTTGCACTGAGTAGCCATACTGTTTGCCATATTTAAATTTTTGGCAAATGTATTTTTATGGCTTCGACCCATTAAATATTTGACACCCATGTATTCCCATTATAACCCCACGGATTTCAAATGTCGAAGAGTTACTGTCGTTGTCCTTTAGCAATTAATGATGTATTGAACGGTGGAAACATTGCGTATTACCTTGGGTAATTATTCAAATATTTTTCTTTTTTTTTGGTGATATTATCTGTTCGACTATTGAACTCCCTCTTCCAATTTTTAGACGAAAAAACCCTAGCCAATTCAGTCGGAGACGGAACCAAGGTTGTGAGAAGCAGAGACTCGCTATTGAGGAAAGTTCTTCAAGTTCACCGATTAAATCTTTGCCGTAGTCAATAATCGTTCAGTGTATTCCGATCCGGGTAAGAGGGTATTTTGAGTAACTAAATGCCGATCTTTTTTTTTTTGCAGTTGCTAGTCGGGGTTTTAAGTAGATCTTAAATTCACTCCTTAGATAAGTTGGCTCGGTTTAAATTCCGTCCCTAATGGGTGTGAAATTCTGTTCTATTCTCGGGTTTGACTGTTTTATCTATAATCTCCCACCCCCTGTTACGTCAATAATATGTGGTGTTTCGAGGGAAGAGGACGATATGATAAGAGATTGTATACGTTTTTTGGAGTCACATGTTCCTGTTTGTTGGACTGTTCTAATTTTTTAGTATGTCGAGTTTGACGACGCAGTAGAGCGCACACATATATCAGTACATCCTCACATTTTGATTCATACGAGGTGTTATTTACTTAGTTAGATCCCCACATTCTCGAATTGAGAAGTATGGGGTCATCCATTTTATGGTATACAGTGTTATATAATTATATTCGTATCCATGAAATTATGTGGATATCTATAATGGCGACGAACTGATCATCCCGGGAAATCAGTTCTGATTCAAGTTAATATGTATTTTCAGGGAGATGGACAGTATGAAGCTACCCTCTCGCATATTTGCTGATGGTGAAGAACCTATTGGTGATAGAGTTAACTCTTATTTCAAGCTGAGTACAATTGGGGCTGTTTTGAAGTATCTACAGCCGGAAGAAATAGATCAGATTAGGCCGTGTTTTGGGAAGCTGTTTGATATTTATGCCAAACCAGCTTATTCAGGGAAGTTAGCGCATTTTCTACTGACGAGGCAGCTGTCTGTCGAGAGGCTGCATGAAATTTGGGTTATTTTCAGTGGCAAGCCAATAAAGTTCTCGATGAGGGAATTTGCAATTGTTACCGGCCTAAACTGTAGCCCTTTTCCCACGGTTCCTACCGAATTGCGGAAAAGTAAACCCGGAGTTGCGCCTTACTGGTTTACTCTGTTCGGGGGAGAACCATTTGTCACAGGCGAGATGTTGTTGTCTATGCTTAAGAGAGCGAGAAACCTCAGCAGTGAGTTAAGGCTTAAGTATGCGTGTTTGTTACTTGTTGACAGCATGTTATGCAGGCGATCAGCCCCGATGAAGATCCCTAGAGAGCACGTTGAAATGATAAGGGACCTCAAGTTTTTTTTAAGCTATCCTTGGGGCCGGTTTGCGTTTGACATGACAGTGCAGTGTATTAGGACGAGGCAAATAAATCAGCTGGCACAACCTACAGTCGCAATCCAAGGATTTATTCATGCCCTCCAGCTTGTTGTCATTGAAGCTGTACCGGCTGCAGTTTCAGCGGTAGGTGATGGAGCTGATGTAGAATCAGGTGAGGATGAGAGTGGAGCTTTAATTGGTCTGAAGCTGGACAGGTTTTGGGAGTTGGATGCCGACGATTCCGTAAGTATTAATTCAGTTGTCGTGACTTTGCCTTAAGTAATCCCTATATTATAGTGTTGATACCCGACTATGTCAATTTCGTGCGGTAATAGGGACTTGCATCGGTAATCACAACTGGAAAATGGAGTTATATATTCTATTATTCTGAACTATCTTCTTAGCTGGACATGCATGTTGTCATATGGTTGACTACATTGTCAAACATAACTGATGATCTTTCTCGACCGTTTGTTTATATATTCAGGTTGCGGTTACGTCCATTATTGACGCTGGTGGAGAAGAAGGTTTCGATGGTAAGGACTTCAGCTGGGCAGATGAGGTCGAAGACCCTAATGTTGACTACATGGTCAAGCATATCGAGGAAGGTTTTGCGTTCAAGCGTGACCACTTTAGAGGAGGACAAAGACGTGGTGTACCTCCCGCTAATCAGGCGACAAGAACCGCTCCAAATGGGAAACGTAAGGGGAAGGCACTTGCAGGCCCCTCTGAGCCCAACACCACTGTAGGTAGCAAGGGTAAGAAGGTCAGAAAACTAGGTGTAAGGGGGTTGTCTGTGTCAGGTGACTCTAGTAAAATGGCGGTGATTGTTGCCGGACAGATTAAGGAAGCCCTTGCTGTTGTTGAAGGTAGCTTTAGACAAAGTTTGCAGTCCGAATTGAAGCAGATGGAAGACAGAGTGTTAGCTGGAATGAGCTCAGCCGTCAAGAAAATGGTTGATAGCCATATGAAATCCAAATACGCGGATGCAACAATTGGTAGTGTCTTGCGTGATATATCAGATACTGTTGTCTCTGGTGGGGACGCTACATCTAGTGAGGGTGCAAACAAGGTACATGTTTTTACATACTTTATATTCTGCCAAAATTTTGTTTTCATCTCAGCCTTATACGCCTTCTTGGTCAGGACGTCGAGGCTGACGCTATCCCCACGGGTGGTGTTTGTTTGAACGAGAAGTTTAAGAATATTGTCGCCAACCCTGTTCCTTCAAGGTTATTCTGGTCTCATTCGTTAATGCTAAAATCTACCTTCATTTATATTCTTAGATTGTCATAATGTGATATGTATATGTATAATTACTCGTTTAACCGCTATATTTAATTGTGGCGCAGGACACTGGACTTTGGTCCTGGCCTCTCTCTATCGGACTCTGACTTGATCAATATCCCCCAGGTAATCCCATCTGCAACATCTACTGTATGTCTTTATACTCACAACTCCCTCATCCACTTATTGTATCTCAACTCCGATATCTATTGTACCTTGCAGGTTATGGACTCCTGCGTTATGCTGCTAAGGGAAACTCTTTTCACACAAAATGGTGGAGATTCTGATTTCAGGGCAGATATAATGCCATCATCATTTCCTTCCCTGCTAGCTAAACACCATGCCCGATTTAAGAAAGCCAACAAGAAATAAAACTTTGAGTTTGATGATGATATTTTGGGACACCTTCGCCATAGAACGGAGGCCACAGGGAAGGAGTGGGTTAAGCATCTTGATTTCATATACTTCCCCTTCAATCTAGACAAGAATCGGTGGGTGGCTGTCTTGGTTGACTTGCTTTCGTCGTCATTGACGGTGTTCGACCCAAATGGGTCTGCTGTGAGGCGATCTCGACTAAAGATTGAATTTGACTTCATCTGCGAGATGTTGCCGTACTTTATACGGAAGGCTGCATCCTGCGATGAAATGGGAAGTTTCCAACTTACTCCTCTCAAATTTTCTAGGGATGTTGAAGGTCTTCAGGTGTCTGATCGTCGCCAAACTGGAATAGTGTATGTGATGTTCATCGAAGCGCATGCGAGTGGTGGATTAGCGAAAGTCTATGCTATCACCGAAGAGATGATTCATGACAGGGCCGAGAGATTGGCAGTTGAGATGTATGAGCTTTGTTGTGGAGATGTGGAGCATTAGACTTGTGCATTCAGAGAACTCTGTTACGTTGGCTGTAATTGATGAACGCAGGTTTAATTTTAGACTCCTTCTATTATGTTTTCCCGTCGGTTATGAGACATTGTTGATGGACTACTTTTTCGATATAAGCATTGTAATTGTTTTGGTACGTTAACATACCAAGTTCGGACTTACTTTCACCGAGGGAATTTTGTGTCGTATCGATGCCATAGACAGTTGTGTTCACGTGTTTCTGTACATATATGATATGCATTTGTTGTTTATTTAAACTGATGTCCACTAATTCTCGTTTACAGTTATTCAATGTCATGCCAATCCATATTTAATAATGGATTTATATGCTGTTTAGTGAACGCATATTCAAAATTATGGATGTCTATATTGATGGTCATTCATTCAGTTATTCAATGTCAGGCCAATCCATATGGATTTATATGTTGTTTTATGGATGTCTCTATGTTCATTGCAGCTGGATTTAAGGCAAATATTTTACATTGCCAAGGGTTGATCTTTAACGGGAGAACTAAACCCTGGGTCATATGTTCATGATTACATCCACACAACAGCTACAATTAATACAACGATCCCATACGATTACATGTGGCACTAATATGTTACAAACATCTCTGCCACTTCATTTTAATTAAATATGTGGCACATCTATGTTACAAGCAAACCTCGCCACTTAATTGATAATCCGTGCATCCTTACTACCGAGTAGCTGTCCCTTACATTAGAAAATTGGCAGCCTGAAAAATAACAAACTATTAGCTCTTAATTATTATAAGCTTATTTGGGGATATGATCAGTGTCTATGAGACAAACCTTAGCTTACATAGTACATTATCATATGGGCATTTTGCATGAAGCTCGGTTATGCCCTGCTCCACGGCAACGAGTACATTCCCGCCTCGCCTTCGTCTTCGGTCTCTGTGTATAATGCATTGAAGGATAGTGTAAGATATATATATAAATACGTTGCTACATTTCGATGTAACAAGTTATAAATACCTTAGACTCTCCAGACGACAGGTATCTAGATCTCTTAGGCCTACCTGGTGGCCTCCGTGTTTTTGGAGGCAGGATGTGCAGTGTCGCTACATTGTCTGGTACGCGGTACATGTTGCTCAACTCTGGCACCGGGTTTATGCTGTCATGGTAAGCCAGCCTCCAGTAAAACGTGCTATAGGTGGGATCGCACAGGGTGTGAACTGGAATGTTGGCACGGACAGCTGCCCCAACCGCGTGGGAGCACGGAATCTTCACCAGTGTAAATTTCTCGCAGGTGCATGTCCTCAGATGGAGATCCACATGATACGATAGACCTGCATGTGTCTTCACCTCGTAGTTGTTGTCTGCGACTTTCAGCACAGTAAATCCGGTGGACCTTTCGAAGTTAGCATGAATAACACCCGTCACAGTTGGTGTTATGCCGGACACCTGATTTGCAGCCCTATCCCTGCGTTTGGCGAACCAAGCCATCAACGTGCTTCTTATGTATTCCAGTGTTGAGACTATAGGCAACTCCCGTGCTTCCTTAAGGACAGCGTTTAGCGACTCCGCGACGTTGCTTGTCATGTTGTTGTAACGTTCACCGTCGGTATGAGAACGTGTCCAACGATGAAAGCCGATTGACCGCAAGTACTCTGCACAGCCTGGGGATACGAGTTCAATCTCGGTGAAATAGTCATGAAACGTTAATTTACGGTATGCCCGTGCTGCTTTCGATATCAGTGGTCCTAGCACCTTGAGCTTGAATTTTGCCGCCACATTCCGTTGCAAATGCACAATACAGTCCCCGTGGCTTGCTTTTTTGTATTCCTGCAAAACGTTGATAGACCTAAATATTAATTTGTATATGTACATACGATTTTATGACCATTTTTGTTATCAAATGGAGCTAAACCCTACGACAACCAGACCAGAGCAACTCAATATTTGTAGATCTGCTTGTTAATGTGTACTGATATACATGATACTATGAGCATTTATCATATCAAATGGACTTCCATACTACCATGTCACTCTAATATTCTATCCTCCATTTCTTGAGTTGTAGTCTGTCGATTATCACCATATATTTGCAATTGATTACTGCAGTTTAAATGGGACAATATATTTAACCGTATTACCAGTTTCTAGGGGAATCAAGTCTACTTTTACCTTGTCTAACCCTGCGTAGATGGAAGAATGCCTGTCTGATATGAACATGAGGCTCTCTTCATCAGGAATGATCTGTTTCAGCTTCTCGAAGAACCACTCACAGGCTTTGTCATTCTCGCTGTCGACAATTGCAAATGCGATTGGATATATTTGGAAATTTCCGTCCTGCGCACTAGCTGTTAGCAGGCAGCCTCCGTACCTCCCTCGTAGATGGGTCCCGTCAATGACCATCACTTTTCTCATAAACTGAAGTCCGCGGACACTTCCTCTGAACGCAACAAAGCAGTACTTGAATCGGTTTTGTTGTGCACCGTCCAACTCTGTCTCGATTGCTGTTATGGTCCCCGGGTTTGACACGTTCAGTAAGTGCAGATAAGCTGGCAGTAGCCCGTAGCTTGCTGCTGCAGATCCCTTTGCACTGTCCATTGCCAATTCGCGAGCCCGCCAAGCCTTCCAATAAGATACGCGGACGCTGTGGTCGTCTAGCATTGCTCGCCTCACGGCCGCCGGATTTGGACCACACGCATCACCAGTGTAACGGCTACGCATGATCTGCGAAATCACATATGTTGTTGCCTGAAGCCGGCTTCGTACCTCCACCGGACATGAATGCGTCAGCGTTGCTGTTCTTATCTGGAAGTAGTTACTGTCTTCCATGCGAGCAATGTAAACTCTCCAAGGGCATGAGTCCGGCAAGCAACGAACAACGATAACATCTCCATTTGATATTTCATTCTTGTAGCTAAACTTGCGGTTTATAGCATGGACTGCAATCTTCACCTTGCAGTCCTCCTTGTTTTTGAATACACGCCCCACAAACAGCTCGTCGCCTTCGTATGAGACGTCCAGTACAACATTCGCTGTTCTGTCATCACCTGCACGTGGAACCCGGTTGATGCTTTTTGTTACTTCAGTTCGACATACATATACATAAATCATAATTTATGCAAGTGTTATACCATACAATGGTCCGCTATATTTTTTCATGCGTTTCTACAAAACTATGTTTACGTTCATATGCAATAATGCATTCTGTACACACCATTCTCACAAGTTAGAATATACCTTCGGTTTCTTGGTCGTCCATCACGGGTGCTGCATCTCTACTAAAAGCATTTTCCGGGATATTTATGAACGTCCCATCAAACAGTTCACCCCATGTTCTGCCTGAAACTTGAACCCCTTGCAACGGCTCGTCCCCTACAGTGCCCGTTTCTGCACATTATTTTATAGACCTTTAACCCAACATGATCTAAGATACGAAATTTAAATATATTTTGTGGTTGTATATACCCGAATGGGGCATAGGTCCCTTTCCATTGCCATGCTTTTCGGCTGTACCTGTATAGATGTGTGTAACATATGGCCCTCTATTTAAAGACCCTCCACAACCCTAATATACCGCTTCAACTTTTCTCATTCCCGCCCAAAACAGTGCATGCATTCATTACCAGAGTTCCCAACACGAATTTGACTCATAAATTTACCGCTATCCGTCATTTCAACACTACTTGCATGCATTTACTACAATTCAATTCTGATTTCGTATGCATACGTCAGGCGGCACAATCACATCCAATATTAATTCACTCAGTTAATCACCCCCACGTGCACTGCCTATTCTTTCAGCCTCACCCGTTTTGTCCCTCACTATTTTTCGGTACCCTTTGTCTGCTTACTAATAGCCATATTATGATTTCCTTCCTACCTAAATACACGCTCAAATTTGGTCATCTACCAAATTCACTCTATCATTTATGTGTGATATTAATTAGTTTGGGGGTTTAAAGTGCTAGCTTAAAATGCAATATTTTTTTTCTAAATACGGATGGAGCTTCTCACGGTAATCCTGGACTAACAACGGGAGGGGTGTTGCGAGATGGAGAGGGTCGTTGGTGTAGTGGGTTTTCTCTAAACATAGGCCGCTGCACTGCGCCTTTAGCTGAGCTGTCGGGGGTGTATTATGGCTTAGTTATTGCATGGGAGAGGAAGTCTTTGCAGCTGGAGTTGGAAGTGGATTCGGGGTTAGTGGTCGGGTTTCTTCAGAAAGGGATTAATGGTTCTCATCCCTTGTTTTTCCTGGTACATATGTGCCATGGCTTTCTATCAAAGGACTGGACAGTCCGTATTACGCATATATTCCGAGATGTTAATCGTCTTGCAGATGGATTGGCGAATCATGCCTTCGCTTTACCTCTAGGTTTTCACTTATTTGATGTTGTTCCTCCGCCACTTGAGTCGTTATTGTGGGAGGATGAGATAGGGACAACACGTCCAAGGCAAGTTTGCTTATAGTTCCTTTTTAATTTCTGAATAAAAAGCGGGAGAATTTTTTCTCCCGTTGCATTACCAAAAAAAAAAAAAAATGTTGAGCTAAACAAAATCGAGCACAAACCGAACCAAATAGATTCGGTAAGACGAAGTAATTATTTGACGATGGTCGGAAGGTTTGGACAATATGGGCTTTGTCGAGGCCTGAGCTGAATTCAAGGCCCAATCGATTCTCTCTAATCATTAAAAGATACGAGTATAAATAACCTTCGTCAGACCTAAAGCCCTAGAACTGGAAAAGAAATCGCCTCTGGAAAAGAAACCTAGCAAGCGGCTCCTGAGACTTGACAACTTCTCCATGGACGAATCCGCCAACAGAGTAGTAATAGTTTTTGTTACCCTAATGGCTTGCTTGTTATTCACTCTTTTAAACTCTGTTTTCGTTAGTAGAGTTTCTGATTAGAATGTTTTGTACCTTAGGGGAAGAAGTTGAAGCGCTGTAGCGCCATTCCAGAACCAAAAGCCAGGTAAATTGATTTGTCTTGTTTTTGAGTCTGAGGTTTGTATCTGTATAGATGTGTTGGAGTTGTTCTTGTGATGTTGATAATAAACGTAATATCAAATGATTGCAGTGACAGTGGAGGGAAATCCTTTGATGATGAGGAGGCTAGAGGCAAGGTGTGCTTAGACTTCAGGTCTCTCAATGTAATTCCTTTGTTACTCGGCTTTCTTGTTATTCACTCTTTAAAAGATATATATGTTTGGTTAGTAGAATTTCTGATTAGATCTTTTGATGAAATTGAAGGATCGTGGTCCAACTATTGCAGAAGCAAAATCCCGGTAAATTGATTGGCTTGAGTCTTGGGTATTGTTGTTCTTGTATGTGTTGATATATATAATGTAAACTCTGAAAAATGATTGCAGTGACATTGAGAGGATAGCCGTTAAGGGATTTGACGGTCATGATCATGAGGATGTGAAGAGTGCGTTGAGAGAACATTTCACTTCATGTGGAAGGATCACTGATATTAACATTAGGGTTGGTTGGAGAGTTACTGCTCATATTTATTTTGTGGGAAAGGGCGCAGCAGACAAGGCCTTGAAACTTGATGGAAGTGAGGTTGCCGCCGGAGGATGGAAAGTCTGTGCTGAGCCTTATCCGTTTAGTGAGGACAGGTAAACTGAATTCTGATTTTTTTTTGTCTCGCTTTTAAGATTTTGCATGTGCTGCTCATATATGTATATATATGCATTTAATTTTTGCAGGATTGATGTAGTATTTATTCGAGGATATGACACTTCGCTTAGTGATAGTGAGATCGATGTCGCGGCGAGGGATTTTTTGTCTTCATGTGGTCAGGTCATCCGTGTTGGGGTCGCTAAGCGAGGGTTTGTGGCTCTTTTCTTGGTCCTAATTATTTCATTTTGTCCCAACTTTTTAATGCGTACTAATGAAAGACTTGCTGTTGATTTTTTACAGAAGCATCGTGACTTATATCAAGGGATTTTTTGCAGCAGAGAAGGCGCTGAAACTTGATGGGAGCTACTTTAAAGGACGCAAAGTAGCTGTTACTGTTCTTACTACACCAGTCCGCAATCATGGTCGCATTCGTGGTCGCCCATTCCTCACCCAGGTAAAGAAATTTTTTGTTCATTCTTATTCTTTTTAACAAAAGTAAAAAATATCCTGGTTAAAACTTGTTTTGGATTTTCAGGCTGCCAATAATATGACAAAGCTCGACTAAGCTCCTCTGTTGTTTTCTACCCTTAATTTCTTTTCTACTTGTTTATGCGTTTTGTCCTGGATTACTGTGTTTATGTCCTGGTCTTGTATGTTTTAACCAAACTCAGTACCATGTTTATGTCTTGGTTTTCTATGTTTAATGTTCAGCCTCGATAATTTCCATCTTTGTAGTTTATTATTAACCCCAAGAGAGAATGAATACGGGCCATTTTTCATTAAAATCATTTCCATTCATATACATGCTCGTAAATAATTAATCATTCATATATATATATATATGCACTTAAACATGTCACGTATATACCATTTCTCACACGCAAAACCTCCGCTCTCATCCATGAGATATGTCTAGAGGAGCTATATCCTCACACTCCCATGTTAATTGGCTTGTAACTCGTGGTTTATTTTGACATTTTTATGCAACTCGGACACAAGAATCATACTTTTCTCTTTACCCAAAAGAATGTGCTCTGCACCATGTGAAATAAGTACCTAAAGTCCTAATTCGTGAACAACTGGGGTTATAAGTTTACTGAATATCAATACCAATACCAATTTGCATTATAGAAGGAAAGAATCATTATATTCAATACGTAAATGACTCAATTCTGTTTTCTGTTAAAACTTTCCGCTAACTTTTAGTATCAATCAGGTTATCTAATGTTCCAATACTTCAGATAAAATTATCATATAAAATGCAGTATCCAAATAGAATTAGCATGCTGTGACAGAGAGATTCATTTTTTTTTTTTTTTTTTTTCAGTTTTTTTTTTAATNTTAATATATAAATTTCTTACGGCAAGAAAAGACAAGAAAACAATTCCAGCTAAACAGCCATGAATGAAACGGATTTAAAACTATGCCCCCAATCATCTTTCTTCTCCTCTAAAGTCTACAAAAATCTCATCAGAATGCATTGTGTCTAACAAAGTACTTGGCCATGACAACAAGCAAGGCTACAAGTGTGATTTATGCGATTTTGATGTCCACGAGGAGTGCATCAACACCAACATTCCTTCTCGTCATACACACCCTCTCAAGATTGTTGACTTAAGCTAGAAGAAAGCTTGAGTCATAAGCTATTTGAGATTAGGAAAAGAATCATATTTAGGAGTTATCTAAATATGTAAGTTATCCTTTTAGGAAAAGGAAATATTTTGTACTTCTCTCTATATAAGAAGATGTCAAGGTGTGACATAACTTATGAGTTTGAGAGAGAGAGAGATTTAGAGCTTAAGTTTTGAGTTATTTTCTTAAGTAATAAAGAGAGTTATTCTTTATCAATCTTGTGTTCTTATGTTTATTGGATTCTATAAAGATCACAGCGTGTTGGCGACTAGATATCATGGAACAATCGTGTTGTCTATGTAGAAGGAGATTTGTAAACCTCCCGGATAGGTTTAACAAGCTATGTTATTATTGTTCACAATGTTCTTTTCGTTTATGTTTCATTTGTGCGAGAGAACCTTTGTTACTCAACCCATCTAAGGTCCACGAGCATGAAGTCCAACAAATACCGATCAAGCTCCCCCTTCACCTGTGATGCATGTGTGTTTGTCTACAATGTTGTTTCACAATCCATAGAGAATGCTGTTTGTTACCACGTGTTATATACATCAAACGCCACAACCACCATCTCCTATGTACGCCCTCTTGATCTTGGGAAGTGGACTTGCGGGATATACCGTGAGCTTGTTAATGGAGAGTGTGGAGCATATTCTTGCCTGGTTTGTCCTTTTGTTGCTCATTCTAAATGTGCAACAAGTGAGCGCATTTGGGATGGGAGAGAGCTTGAAGGAGTACCAGAAGAAGAAGAAAGTAAGCCGTTCGAAGTGATAGATCAAAACCTAATAAAACATTTTAGCCACATGAACACCATCTGATACTTGCCAACTAGTTAGATTTTGGTCAAACACATCTGTATGGGCTGGAATGAGCACATTCCTATTATGGCGGGACATCATCTCTCATGTCCCTATATCTCTTCAAACAATCTCATTTCTCCTTCTATTTTCTTTCTTTTTCAGAGCATTTAAATTTAAATCAAAAAGCGAGTAAAAGACGATAATATCCGGGAAAAGTTGAAGTAATTACAGATCCGACCACGAATTATCCGGGTCCAACGGGTTATATCCATCTCAAATCAGGTTATATCCATTTAAATCGCGTTTCCGTTTCCTCTTCTTCTCTCGCGTTCTCTTCTTTCCTCTTCTTTTCCGAGACCTCAATTTGAAATTCGAAATCGAAGAGAGAATTGAACGAGAAATTTGAAATCGAAGATGGTAGTTATTACGAGAAATCTCGAGAAGGTTTTGTTGCAGCGGAATGTCGAATCGGAGAAGGAAGACGAACCGGCTCCTGGAGATGCAGTCGATGATAACGGGAGCGGAGGCGAGGAAGAGAACTTGGAGGAAAGTAGGAGTGAAAGTTTCAGTGACCCTCCGACTGGAGGTCCAGATGATGGCGGGAGCGACGGAGGTGACAAAGAGAACTCAGACGTCGGACAGAGTCAAAGTTTGAGAGATGATAACGGGAGCGACAGAGGGAGTCAAAGTTTGAGTGACCACGATTCAAGCGTAAGTACTCTGACAATCAAAAGCAACTGAATTAAGGTGAATTGGATGGTTTTGGTTGATTCGAGTTAGTTCTGTAGTTTATGATCGTTAGTTTATCTCTGATTCCGGGTTTGTTTAACTCGCATTTCGTGTTTGTTGAGGATTGAAGAGTCTCAGGATTGATTAGTTACTCGTTTAACTCTCATTTCGTGTTTGTTGAGGTGATAAAAGAGTAATACTGGTAGAACTTGGTAAAACTACATGTAGATATGAAAGTACAACTAGGTAATACTTGGTACATGTGTTTTGCAGTACTCAGACGAGGAAGAGGAGGAATAAGTGGAACCAATGAGACCTCTGAGGATGTATTTTCCGCCGACGGAGTACAACAAGAAAATGAAGTTATCCACGCGGTGTTATTTGGACGACATGTTCGAGACTTTTCGTACATTAAAGCCTCCCCTTACCGATAGAGAGAAGAGGTGGTTTGAGACTCACCCGCAGTTCAAACACATCTTCCACATGCCAAGGGAGAAAAACCACAATCTTCAGGGTATGTGGATGCTCTTTCTTCGAACCGCATGCACTGAAAAGAAAAAAGAAGTTTGGTTCGTTGTAAATGGCGTGCCCATCCGTTATGGTTTAAGGGAACACGCGTTGATATCGGGATTATACTGTCATAACTATCCACTCGGTTATGATAATAAATCTGGGGCAATGTCATTCGTGGAGAAGTATTTTGCTGTGGGGTCAACAATAAGATATAAAGACCTGAAACCAATGATAGTGGATATGGGTACGGGTGAGATGGACCCTCCTCCAGATGCTGATGACAGGTTGAGGATGTTGATCTTGTTCTTTCTAGCTAGCGTTATGAAAGCGCATACGAAGACCGGACCAAGGTCTCCTTCCGTGGACCCTGTGCTTTTAAGAGCCGTGAGTGATTTGAAGTTTTGTAGGACATTTCCTTGGGGGAGATACTCTTACGATTACATGTTAGAAGGGATCTCCAACACGATGAGTCATTTTAATGGGGTTGTCCCAGAGAGTGAAAAGCAGAATCAACCATGGCCAATTCCAGGTTTTGTTTTACCTCTCGAGGTAATATTTATTTGGATTTGATCAAAATGTATTCGATATTTTCAATAATTTTAATAATTGAAGCTACCTATAACTCTATGTTTCGTGTGTGTGTAGCTCTTAGCTTTCGAGGCAATTCCACAGTTAGATGCAACATTCAGAGAACCTTATCCTGCAGACGAGGGTTGTCCTAAGATGTGCAAGTCAAAGTTCAAAAGAAGTGACATGAAAGGAATTCCTTTCGAGAGAATTAGTGCAGAACTTGGTACAACTAAGGTCAGTTATACTTTTGCATATGAGCCATTTGTTGAGTTTGAATATTTACTTCTTGTTTGTGTTTTGTGTTTATAGGACATTGATAATTTCATACCAGCAGACGCCAATGAGAAGCGTCTTCTGCTAAGACTCATGGAAAAGGAGAACGATGTTGATAAGCATTGTGTTGTTGTCGAGAGTTGGATGAAGCTAGCTAGTGAAGGAAAGGTCACATTTATAAAGGATATGTTCGACGAAGATGTGGCCAGATTAGCCGATGCACCTCAGAATGCGGCGAACCCGGAAGGTGGAGCTCTCCCGGAAGTTGCCACCGATGAACCACGGATGAACGCGAACACGCCCTATTCAGCATTGGTAGAGCTCATTGAGAGCATGAAGAAAGTGATGGAGGAGCGTATGACGAGAATAGAGAACATGATATTTGTGGTTGAGCAAAGGATCGCCCCGTTGGAAGCTTATGTGAAAGAGCAATCAGCTTATATGAGGACAAAGGAAACGGAAGGTGATGGCATCACTACTGAAAAGGAAGGCGAGCCCAGTGTTACCGAGAAGGTAATAGCAATTTATTTGATTTGCAATTTCTTACTTAATATTTGTAATATTTGTAATTCCTTCTTTGATTATAGGATAATGTGTCGGAAGAAGGAGGTGAGGGTGTTCAAGTACTGGAAGAACCCACCAATGTTGAAGGTAGTGTAGAGAATGAAGGAGGACAAAGTGGTGAGAGTGTTCAAGTACATGAAGAACCCGTGAAAGAAAAGGTAAACTTTGCACCAAAAGATGAGAAAATCGCATATTTAGGCCAATGTAACACTTGTATTCGTTTGTAGGAAGCATCAACAGTCCTATCCGAGGGACTTCGAGACCCGTCACAGGTCATGGCCGAAGACGTGGCCGAAGGAAGTGGAGACCCGCCACGACCAAGGTATAAACACACTAAGCAAAAATCCGTAAAGACGGCCCATCGAAAACGGGATCGAGAGAGAATAAACGAGAGGCTAGAAGCGGGTAAAAGGCAGAAGCTACAAAAGGCAGAGAAGCTCTTAGAAGAGGCTAAGCAGCCGAGGTTGTCTACAAGGGTAGCTGAAAAGAAGCAGAAGGCAGAGAAGGGAAAGGTTTCGAGAGAGAATGAGAACAACTAAGTTTGTTTTGTCTTCTAAGAACTAAGTTTGTTTTGTCTTCTAAGAACTAAGTTTGTTTAGGAAAACTAAGATGAATTTATCTTTTGTAAAACTGGTAAAACTAGGAAAACTAAGATGAATTTCATTTTGTAAAACTGGTAAAACTAGGAAAACTAAGATCGTTTTCATTTTGTAAAACTGGTACAACTAGGAAAACTAAAATGAATTTCTCTTTTGTAAAACTGGTAAAATTAGGAAAACTAAGATGAATTTATCTTTTGTAAAACTGGTAAAATTAGGAGAACTAAGATGAATTTATCTTTTGTAAAACTGGTAAAACTAGGAAAACTAAGATGAATTTCATTTTGTAAAACTGGTAAAACTAGGAAAACTAAGATCGTTTTCATTTTGTAAAACTGGTACAACTAGGAAAACTAAGATGAATTTATCTTTTGTAAAACTGGTAAAATTAGGAAAACTAAGATGAATTTATCTTTTGTAAAACTGGTAAAACTAGGAAAACTAAGATGAATTTCATTTTGTAAAACTGGTAAAACTAGGAAAACTAAGATCGTTTTCATTTTGTAAAACTGGTACAACTAGGAAAACTAAAATGAATTTCTCTTTTGTAAAACTGGTAAAATTAGGAAAACTAAGATGAATTTATCTTTTGTAAAACTGGTAAAACTAGGAAAACTAAGATGAATTTATCTTTTGTAAAACTGGTAAAACTAGGAAAACTAAGATGAATTTCATTTTGTAAAACTGGTAAAAATAGGGATAACTAAGTTCTTTTGATTTTGTGAAATTAGTAAAACTAGGAATATCTAAGTTCGTTTGATTTTGTGAAACTAGTAAAACTAGTCATAAATAAGTTCGTTTGGCTTTGTGAAACTAGTAAAACTAGGGATAACTAAGTTCGTTTGATTTTGTGAAACTAGTAAAACTAGGGAAAACTAAGTCCGTTTGATCAAAAGAGAATAACTAAACACACACGAATATGATAAGAACTTAGTCAAGCGAAACACATTAAGAAGTACGATATTGTTCTACTACAATTACAAAGCGAAACACGCCGAAATTACAACTACAGAGCTCACCACTCAGAGCTCGAAGAAAGTCTTCACAAGTTCTGAGACAGTCTCCTTCAGCTTTGCCATCTTTTCACGCTGGTTGTTCAGCTCTTCCCTCATTTGCCTCACTTGAAATTCAAGACTTGACATGTTTCGAAGTTGCTTAGCCTGGTCAGCCACCTCCTGCTTTAACCATGCAAATTCTTCGTCGACAGCATAAAACCAAGGAATGCGCCAGTGGAAACCATCATTCTGCACGTGAAGAAAGATTGAATAATTTATGTAAAGATTTTAAATACACAAATGAGATTGAGTGTTGAGAATGAGAACTTGCCTTATACTTCTCGCAGGTAAAGTATCTGTTTCCCACGTCTCCTTCGATTTGCGAAATCTCATGATAAATTTGTTGCCCACGAGGACATCTCTGCGGAACGCCAAATTGGCCATCTAAGATGAGAGTTTTCCAATCCTCCTCCTTCATGGCTTCCTTCATGCTGTAGTAATCTGGGTGCGATTTGTCTAAACGTCAGGCCATCTCTCTCTCTACAACAAAACTATAGACAAGAATTTAGAACAGAGGAACCCAGATTCCCCAGATTCGCTACAGACAGCTACAACTACTAAAACTTAAATGTAACCTAATCTAGATTCGGTAATACTACTTACTTAAGTCGGATCTGCGAGAATTTGGAGATCTGCTCGGGCTCAGATCTAGGGATCTAGGTGAGACCTCGATCTAGGGCAGAGATCGAGTTAGGAAAGAAGAAGAAGAAGAAGAAGAGAGAGAGAGAGAGAGAGAGAGAACGAAAATGAAAGGATGAAATGGAAAATGAGAAAGTTTCTGATTTTGTTAAAAAATTTTAATTATTTCCTTGATTTTGTTACATGTGCGTCGCGCCGTCTTTAATTCAAAATTAGCGCAGTCTTTCCTTCAGGGAAATACACTTAGTTATACCAAGGTATTAGTTGTACCAACAACTCCACATAGTTATACTTTGGCTGTTTTCGTTTTTAATTAGTATTACCTAATCTTAAAAATATTTTTTCTAGTTTTACCGTTGATTTTCGATGATTAGCATATGATTCTGAGTATTTTATCCATTAAGATGCTGCAAAACATAATTTTTACAAATCAATCTTCCGAAATTGGTTACTCTTAGCAAAAAGACCTTAAAAGTCTATGGTTGGTATTGTGTGGCATCTTTCTAAACAACTCTTTTCTTATAATTTCGTAATTTTCGCTATGAAACAAATTATTACATTTGTTTTCGGAGTGTATACTACATTACTAGACGTTTCTTTACCAATATTTCGTTAAACTCCAAAAAAGTAAACAAGTTTAAAATTATTATTTTTATTATTAGTTATACCAAGTTTTACTAGTTATACTTTCATTTTGTAGTTATACACAAAGACAAACCAGTTGTACATAGTTTTACACAAAGAAAATAAAGTGAAATAAGCAGTTTTACATAGTTTTACAGTTTAAACAAGAGATCATGAAACACAAATTCAAACAGTATTTGGTTGAGAAGGTTCCTCAAACACCGACCACATGCTTACTTGTCTTGGCCGTCTTTTGTTTGCTGTCCTTGTACGCCGATATTCTCCAGGACCAAAAAGTCTCTTCGTTCTCTTTCTTCCCTTTTTTGGGATAGGTTGCAACGGTATGATTTTCTTCGCCTTCACGTCTCCAGGGACATCCCATTCGGATTCATGAGGCACGAGAAAAATCGTCCTCCAATACGCCAATTGCCACACCTCGTTCAAGTAATATTTTGATACCAGCTCAACCAATTGCATAGGATATCGAGAACTATGTACATTGCTCTTGTTGAATTCCATGAAAGCGGCTAGTGCGTGGACACAAGGAATCTTGTTAAAATCAAACACCCTGCAACTGCAACTTTTCCTGATTAAATCCACCGTCCAATTCTTACTCTCTGGGTCGGCGGTGCCGTCGGATTTCTTAGCTACAACATCATAAAGAAGCTCGAAACTGTTTAATTCCGTCGCATGTAATTTCTCAGCGTCCTTCCACATATCGTGCAACATGTTTTCCACCAGAGGTACAAACTTATGCGAATCTGGTCCAGCAGCGGCCTCCTTCCGATGTTCATTAAACCATTTAGAAATTTGTGCAATAATCGCATCAAGCATGGGTATTAAGGCGTATTTCCTTGCAGGCCTAAAAGTACTGTTTAAAGACTCCACACAGTTGCTTGTGTCTAGGTTGTACCTTACTCCCGGAAAATGAACCCTTGCCCAAGTTTCCATCCTATTTTGCGTANACTCCGTCGCATGTAATTTCTCAGCGTCCTTCCACATATCGTGCAACATGTTTTGCACCAGAGGTACAAACTTATGCGAAACTGGTCCAGCTGCGGCCTCCTTCCGATGTTCATTAAACCATTTAGAAATTTGTGCAATAATCGCATCAAGCATGGGTATTAAGGCGTATTTCCTTGCAGGCCTAAAAGTACTGTTTAAAGACTCCACACAGTTGCTTGTATCTAAGTTGTACCTTACTCCCGGAAAATGAACCCNTCTGCTCATCTGCATGAAATAAAATGCGACCACATCTTTGTTGACATTAGAGGCATGGTCCTTCACATTTTGAGACAAATGCCATACACAATACCCATGATGAGCGCTTGGATAGACAGTAGCAACGGCATTGATGAGGCTTTCATTTCTGTCAGTCATAAACACCAATTCGGACGAGTCTGGTATAACAGATTTCAGCAACTCAAAAAACCAATTCCAGCTATCATTGTTCTCACTATCAAGTACAGCAAACGCT